>CATIWK010080946.1:0-13080 GCA_949634005.1 Mallotus japonicus
AGCGACTTTGCAAAAGACTTCGGTTGAACCACCGTGGTTTTATCTCCGTATGATCTCATTTTCTGTAATTGTTTCATGTTAGTTATTGCAGTTTACCTACCACATCTGCAGTATCTTTCTAATATGGTAATCAATACTAAATACTGTATTTTCCTTACTTCAGATGATTCTGTATAAATTTTCCATGAATAATTCTTCTCATTGGGTATACATATTATGTCTGATCAATAAGAATAAAGTGTGTTTTCTACTATGCAAACTTTCTCATGGTATTAGAGCCACGAAAAGCAAACCTAGTTAGTTCTATTCCAATTTTGTGATTTGTTCCTTCAGAACTCTTGAAGGGAGTGAAGCCAGCAATTTTAGTTTTCTTGAAAACTATGTCCAAGGACAACTCTTCTACGCATGCCACAAGGAATGCCATGGTTGATACGAACGTGGTTAACTTGTACCAAACCCATATTCAATCTTGATAACCTTGCCAAGGATCGTTCATAAACCAAGCAAAGGAAAACTCTAATTCCCAACAAGACCCTTAAATAACATGTACTTAAGAACCTTAATTACAAAGAATTAAAGGTTGTTTAATATAAACCTAAGATTAACTAAGTCAATTTTAAGTCTAAATTAAACTAGGTTTGAATGCACCAAGCCTTCACTTGATAAATTCACTAAGTTCTTTTAAGAATAAAGAAAAGGACTTAACCTCACAAGAATTCGAATTTTTGATAATAATTGTTCTAAATTCGTTTACAATACTATAGCCTTTATATAGGCATGTAAACATCCTATTCCTCTTACTTATTCCTAAAGACTCCTATAGAGGAAATGCTTAACTAAAAAGGATTCCTCCAAAAATATGACAACTAATAACAATTAATGACAACTAAACTTTGAAAAGTCAAATTGACAACTCATGATAATTAAGCAAAATGACAACTCATAACAACTAAGCAAAATGATAACTCATGACAACTAAGCAAAATGACAACTCATAACAACTAAGCATGCCATGTCACATGTCAAATAGGATGTTGACCATTGACTTTGACTTGGAATATCCTTGAATCTTCTCAAATCTTCTAGAATCTTTCTTATTGACTCCAAAATAGAAAATAAACTCAAAATTCGTCCAAATTCAAGTTAATTAATTTCATAATAGGACATTAGGTTAATTGGCTTGAATTCTTCATCATTCAGCTCCATGCTTATACTTGAGGTCAAATCCACCATTTTGCTCATAAAGTAGAGAACAATCGAATTCAATGCTTGTTTGAACTTTGTTGTCCTTGTTCTTATCAACTATAGTGTTGAATCTTTCCCTAGCAACATAATTCGGATCATTTTGATTAGGAACAGAGATGGTACCATCTACAAACTTGAGTTTGTTCTTCAAAATCAAGGCCATTCTCATTGACCTAGACCAAGTGTGGAAATTATTCCCATTGAGAAGAACTACTGTTAAAATCAAGGATGAATTTTCATTGGGATGCAAGTAAAATGAATTTGAAATCTCTTCAGGTCTGACAGTATTCTCCATTTGCAAGAACAAATGTAGAATAAAAATGAAGAAACTTCTTTGGTAGTCAAGAAAAAGAGTGTTTGGTAGCTAAGAAACACTAAGAATTTGAGAGAAAATGAGCTTCAACTCTCAGACCATAACAGAGTTTGTGAGAAAAATATGAAGCTTTTGTTATTGATGAGTAATAGCTTTTACATATATACAATTAGAACAACTAACTAACTTCTAGAATCTAGTGTAGACCAATGAGATGATGCAGTGTGTATGTATACAAGAGAATAAAAACTAATAAGGACCACATGATCTACATAGTCTTTGATCATGAACTTGATGATGATGATGATGAAGAAATGTGTATCATCTTACTCTTCTATATAGCTTATAATTTTGAATGAATAGAAAAATTTTATAACTTCATGTTACTTTTTTTTTTAAACAATTAGATCAAGTGATTAAATCCCTACACCACAACGGAGGAGATAGGGGGTAGGGGGATCGATCCCTGGTCTCCTTAAACATGATGTCCACATTTTTTGCCACTTGAACTACTCATGGGGAACACTTCATGTTACTTTTTAAAAAATAACATTTTAAAATGCATTTTTAGTAATGTGTTGGCAATAGTTCTTTTCTCAATAATAGTTTCAACAATTTTTATAAAATAAACCCTTTCATATATATATATTTTTTTATTTGATGCATTGGGCGACCAAACTCTCCATATATATATATATATATATAGCAAACTTTAATTATTTGAAAAATATAAAATGTCGATCATTACTAGTAAGAATTTAACTGTTGATGATATTTGTTTGATTCAAATCTTCTCTCACCCTAAGGCCTCCCATTGATATGTCTTTGGATCATCGTCCTACTTATCCAAATTTGCTGCCCCTATAGTAATGGTAATAATTAGTATGATAGATTTTTTTTTTTTTATATAAGAGATACAATATTTAAATACAAATTTTTTACATGAAATTTTATTAATTCAAATTATAACCAATAAATCAAATCACCATTTACACATTGATTCACATAAATAATCTCTAACTTGTAAATTAATTCAAATTCGATCATATTGAAATTTGAATCCGAAGGCTTTTTTTTTTTCTTGTTTTGCTAAATTTTTACCACACCTCATTGGTTAATAGTATAGTATAGATTATAATCTTATAAAAGAAGAAATTGAGATTGTTACATGCTAATTTTTATGTTAATAAGAAACTATTTTTTTTATATGGTACTGTATAAACGACTGTTTTTTATTAGTATTAGTTAGTCTATTAGTAGGAGAATGGGATATATATATATATATATATATATATATATATATATATATATATAATCATGAGTGGATCACCACATTTAAATTTGTGAGATTTCTAAGGGGGTATTTGGTTTAGCTTTTCAGGGTAGTTGATAGAGGTTTTTTCTCAATCATCTACAATTTAGGTGTTTGGTAAAACATCAAAATCAGCAGCTGATAGCTGATTTTATTCAAAACAGCTGCTGATTTGAAAAGTTCTATTTTAAAGCTTTTTTCAATCAGCTATGCTGATAGCTGATTTGTATTTCTTTTTTATTTAGACTATTTTACCCTTATTAAAAATAACTAATAACAAATAACTTCATTTAAATTAAAATTAAATGTATATAATTAATTTTTTTATAGTTCATAATTAAATAAATGTTATTGTAAATTATAATTAAATAATTATTATATTTATACCTATAATTATTTAAAAAAATTATACAATAATATTTATATTTTAAAATTTATTTTTAAATAATTTAAACAAATATTTTTAATAATATATAAATTAAAGACAATAAATTATTGATATATATATTTTTAAATAATTTGCATAACTAAAAAAATATTCTAAAAAGTATATGAAATTATATTTACAAATAAATTATATCCTTAATGGTCATTTGATATACAAACAGCAACAGCTAATAAAATTTTACCAAATACTTCATATTTATCAACTAACAACTATCAGCTATCCGTTATCAGCAACCGCTATCAGCTATCCGCTATCTGCTATCAACTGCTGCTGTAAACAGCTAAACCAAACAGGCCCTAAATATAGATAAATTTATGGAATTAAATTGCTTAGAGAATAGATGAGGGAGATCTCGAATCTAAGACTTCCAACTCGGTAGGCCAAAGGCTCGGGGTGGTGATCAGAATCTAACTAACAAAACAAATTATGGCAATTTCACTTTAAATCAAAAACATTATATCTCATCGAGGTGACATGACACATATTAGTCTAAATCACAAAATCCTCATGTCATAGAGATGCTCATCTCATCTCAAAGGTCATCACACTATTCACTAATGATGGTTTTGAATGGTTCCCGAAGTTGGCTGTGATCACTAGTAGCCGCAAGAATAAAAACAGGATCAATGTGCTTTCATATTTCATTTTCTAAAAATATTCCAATATTTATTATATGCATATACATGAATGAAATGTACTATTACCAACTAATGATTTTTGTGCAACTTTACCAAACAACTCCTTAGATATGACCCTCTGGCTTCTGGTCACCCTTTTCCTAAGGCATTGGGGTTGGAGCAATTGCGTTGGTCTAAATTCATGGCTTTTGAGACATTTTCATACATGTAATGATGTTCTTTAATGGGTTGTCTTTGAAAAAATTGATTGTTTGATTGATTGATTAGTGTGTGCATATATAACAAAGACGTTATTGTAGTCTAAGTCCATCATCATGTTGATTACTCCACGAGAAGGTTAGCTTATAAATAGTGGTCATGTCAACTTCCATCTCCTCTTGCCTATTTCACAAGAAAATAGGAAATCTTGACCTGAAAAAAGGTCTAGGGACTCTTGTTCTTTGTTGACTTGTTATTTTGGTTTTTGAATTTTGGCATTTTTGCAGCCCATTTTTATATATTTTTTTTCATTCCTTTCACACCTTATAACATAAAAATAAGAACTATATATGTATAGTAATTTTAGAAGTAATCAAAGTTTATCCTGTTTTAATATACGAAGAATTCAGCCTCTCTTGTAAGGAAAAAAAATATATGATTTTCAAAATGATAAGGACCTTGAAAAACATTAGTGGTGAATGGGAGATTAGGACACAATGTTATGAGTGTTTTTTTGTACGTTTTCCCTTTTAAAATAATATTTCTAGGCCTAAATATTTTTAAAAATTGGCTTACTTTTAAACTGAAATAATTTATTATATGCATAATTATTTAACCTTAGCTTATATATATATATATATATATATTTGAAAGGAGCTTATAATTATTTTTTAAAAAAACTAAAATAATACTTTTAAACTAAAATAATATTTTTTTTTTCAAATAAAAATAAGAACTATTTTTCATTGTGTTTTATATTTTTTCATGGCCTAATTACAAATTGATTTTGGTAATTTGCATATTTTCTGGAATTTTTAATTTTGACAATTTTAATCATTTTAATGCAATTGATTTCAATTACTCATTTTTACCATGTAAGTTACAATTAATACAATTTTATTCTTATTTGCGTCTCTAGTTATAATTTTAACGGATGAAAAAACTTATAATACTCATATTTTGTATATTTAAAAAATTTATTTGTTTTCATTTTAGATTTTAATTAGGAAAAATTAAAAATTTAGTATCCCAACTTTTCAGTTTTTCTATTTGAGTGTCTAATCTCTTTTTTTTTTTTTTTTTGCAATCAAGTGTCTGAACTTTTAAAAAGCATACCAATATAGTGTCTCGGCAGATTTAATGTTAACTGGGTGCTGAGTCAGATCAAACAGGACTCACTTTTATCCTAGTTATTAGTCATGTCATGTGTCACGTCTATTGCATTACTTAAAGGACAAAATTACCCTTATTAAAGATTATGAATTGACAAAAATAACCACAATATTAACTTCTGCCGCACATATGGCGGGTAACTGAATAAGAGTAATTTTGTCATTTAAATAATGCAACACATGTGGCAAATGCAATTGTTAATAACTAGGATAAAAGTAAGTCCTGTTTGATCTGACTAAACACACAATCAGCATCAAATCGGCCGAAGACACTACATTGGTATGCTTTTCAAAAGTTCAAACACTTGATTGCAAAAAAATAAAAGTTAGACACTCAAATAGAAAAAATTGAAAAGTTGAGACACTAAATTTGTAATTTTTCCTTTTAATTAAGGTATAATTCGTATTATATTAAATATAAATGTTAATAGCATTAATACCAAAAGAACAATGTAGCATTAATACCAGAAGACTAATCCATCACTGAATTTTAGGGTTGTCCGGCTAATAATCTTTTTACAGTGATTAAAAAAGTCTTCGCTATTAACAACGCGACGACATGTAATCCGTGGTTAATTAATGATGGATAATCCATCATTAATCGGTGGTTGATATAGTTGCACTAAACACCCGCTAAAATTTAAAGACAGTTTTGATTATTCATAGTTAAATCCATCTCTAATAACTATGCATTTGTCCAGTGTCTTTTACCCGACTTCACTCTGTCGTTAATTAGCAATAGATTCTTTTCATCGCTAAAATCTGCATATATTTTGTCTATTTTTAGTAGTGATTTTTGCATAAATGATATCTTGAGTTTGAGTAATAGTACATGCAGTTACATTAAATTAATTGTTAGGAGACTTTTACCGCTCTTAAAGTTTTACTCAGATCAAATTAATTAGTTAGAATATAGTGGCTATAGGTCAGAAAATAAAAGGAGAGAGAATTTATGAATATTTAGTAGTGTGTATTATTACTTGTTATTTGATGTGTATATGCTTGTGATGTATATTTTGTAGCAATAATTAAGTCCAAGTTACTTGGTAATAAAATTATGATTATATTTAGAATAACGAGTGAACAAATGAAAAAAAATGTAATTCTGTTGTTTAGCCCATAGTTTATTTTGGATAATTATGAGAGCATTATTTTAGTGATTCTAATTCTTTCAAGTTCTTCTTCTTAAAAAAAAAAATCTTTCAAGTTCTTCGCATGAACGAAGAGAGAAAATTTTCATACATTGATCCATAAAAACCACTTATGAATCAGACCACAAATTTAGTACATAAATTTTTTTTTTTTTCAGGAAAAATTTAATATATAAATTGGATGTTGACATTTGCAAGATATAGCACGAAATGGAAAAAATATTGAACAATCTCTCTCTCTTTATATATATATATATAATAAATTGATTTCTATGTATAAATAAAATATAACAAATTATATATAATTATTATTATTATTATGTTGAATATATAATTAAATTATATCTAAATATAATTAATTAATTGAAATTTACATATTAAAATACCTACCAAATAGTAATTTAATAAAAAACCATATTAAGATGTATTTTTTTCAAAAATTGATATTCATATTACATATAATTGATTATATGTTTTTATTTATACTTTAGATAAATTATTTTCGTTTTAAAATTTTCTTTTACAATTCGTTATAATTTTATTTAGATAAAATATAAGATTTTTAGTGTTGAAAGTGTTTAAATTCCCGAATATCCGTTTTGAACTGTACTCGATCAAATTATTCCGAAAGATCCAAATTTCCATATCGAACCGTACCAAAAAATAGAATGGTATGATCTAGTACGGAAAATTTTTTAAATTTGTTACAATACTATAAATTTTATTTTTAAAATTTCTGAAATTTGGTATGATTCCAGATTTTTTTATCTCCAAATTTCCCAACCCATGCTCATCCATATTCGCCTGCAATATTTTTCTAAAAACATCTATCACCCTTCTATTTTTAAATTTGAACCTCTTAAGTACCTATATCTGCAAAATTGAAACTTTTTTTTTTTAACATTTCTATGATTTTATCCCATTTTCTTTTTTTTTTTCCTAAGGACAGATCTGCATTGGAGTTGGAGGAGCCCAAATTTCTTTATGTTTTCACATTAGACCTTACAAATTTGATGAAATTTTAGTAATAATCATTCTAATTTTAGTTTAGACTCTTGTACGGTACAAATATGTATATTTATGCAAATGATTGTATTTACCTAAATTTAAATTAAATAATTATATAGGTTACAAATATCAGTAGTTATAGTTCAACAATAGTTAACTTCATTTGTATAGATATAAATATGTATATCAAACAAGGACTTATGAATTTATAATCATCAAATTTCTTTTCTTTTTTATTTAGTCCTCTTATTTTTAAATAATTTTGTTAATATTCTTTTTATTTTTATTTTTATTTAGCCCCTCTATTAAATCCTAGCTCCATATTCTCTCCTCCATATATGTTTTTCTAATCAAGAAAACAAGAAATCTCATATTAAATAACGAGTTGGCATCAATTAATGTATTAGACAAACTATTATAATATTACAATGTTAGCATATCAATTTTTTATTTTATTTTATTTTTTCACTTAACAAGTAAGCACGACGAACTAGATGTTTAAAAAAATGTCAATTTTAGAAAAACAGTTAAAATGATTTATATACAGGAAAAAGAGAGACTTTGTTTTATTGATTTATTGTGTATATAGTACAAGGGAAGGAAATTTTCCTAATAGATAAAAAAAATATATATATACTATACACACATTTATCAACAAGGCAAAAACAAAACAATTTACATTGAATTATTGTATTCTACACTCAAATCCAATCTTCAATCTATATTTCTTTCGCCCTTTCAATTTCCTTGTGATTCAAAACTTCATTGAGCTCATTACAATACCAACCCAGAACGTCCGTTCAAGTACCTGCTAGGAATGAAACTGGTGATCTCATGTTGCAAAGGTTGAGAAACAATTGCCTGAAACAGATTCTTGGATTTTATGCAGCCAGTGCCAGAGTAGCAAAGAGAACAGGTGCTGTTCATTCCTTGCTTACAATTATAAGAGCAGAACAATGTACCAAATATTCCCTTATGGAACTCCAGAGTCCAGTCTGACTTTGTAAGCACATACCTATGAATTACGAGTTCCCCCAGGATACGAAAGTAAACGACCTAAGAGCCTACGACAACTTTTAGAGGTAGAGGATGCAGATTGCACTCGCCAATGTAAGATTTATCATAGAATTAGAGTCAGGACTGCCTACAGCCTATTGATTCCTTCATGAAATGGACATGGTTTAATTTAAGATGAATTACTCCCCTGTTGCAAATACATGAATGCAGAACCAAGTAAATTAACTCCATTCTAGGATATATGCAAAGAAGTAAATAACATAACCTGCATATCATTATATAAAAAGAATGAACAATTTTAGAAGCTGGAAAGATTGCAGGTTTCAGGAAGGCTTTCACTTCATAGCCCATCTAGCACTGAAACCAAATAAAATGACTTTGGATTACTGATCTTGATCCGGTGTTTAAATGCAGAACCAAAAACTCTTAAATACCAGACATGAGACACAATAAAGCCATAAAGTTCTCAAGAAAAAAACTAAAAATTTAGAAGAAACAAATAGGAAAAATAGGGAAAAAAAAAAAAAGGAAATGTTAGCTGATCCTCTCTCTCTCTCTCTCTCTCTCTCTCTCTCTCTATATATATATATATATATATCAAGATTTGTTCAAGCTGACTTACGGTGTGCCAATAGATCATCAGACTAACTCAGCCAGGCACTTCTTTGTCTTTTCATTTCAAATTCACCTCAGCCTATAGTTCAACAGTAAGTAAGCATCCCATTCCAATTG
Organism: Mallotus japonicus; assembly: GCA_949634005.1. Classification (NCBI taxonomy): domain Eukaryota; kingdom Viridiplantae; phylum Streptophyta; class Magnoliopsida; order Malpighiales; family Euphorbiaceae; genus Mallotus; species Mallotus japonicus. Next base: position 9,235 of record CATIWK010080946.1, read on the forward strand.
TGTTTACCTTTCCTTGTCGTTTATCCATTCAATTTGTTTTTCCTTGGCAGTCTCGTCACCTACTCATCTAAGCCATCCCCATTATAGTTTATGCTTAATCTGCAGAATTAGCATCCTGTAGGTCATATATTTTCTAGCCGTAGAATTTGTGTACCGTGTATAGTATATGTATTAGTTAATCCTTTTTAAAATAGTTGTTATATATAACATTCATTTGCTAGAATGTAAAATAGATACCTAATATAATCAAGATTTACATTTGTATAGATATTATATGTTACCAATTATTCACATGTACACAAAGGTAGATGCTGGAGTCTACGTATACCCTTTCTTCTTATTTTCCTTCCTTTCTATCTATTTTTCTAGCAGGTTATTGTTGGGAATTTATTAGTAAAACCTTTACAACATTAGTGAAACTAATACATGAGCATTGGGATGAGAAACTTACCAGATACAAAAGTTACTGCAAGGAAGGAAAACTTATTCTCAACTTAGCCATTGTGAAGGATCTTCCCCTCATTGAATAACAATCAATGTGCTAAGCTTCTATCATCCTTGTTCCTGAGTAAACACAATAAAACAGTAAGGTGTGTCCATGAGTGCATTAAAATTTTTTCAACACAATTCAAAACAAAAAATTGAGTACTGGCCAATTTCAGATTTGAAAGTGAATTGAGGATAATCAAGCCAACAGGCGCGAAAAGACAGTATAACAACATCAATAAAAATAGAAAATATAGCCAGAACCTGTCTGCAAGTTTTCATAAACCCAACAGGAATACTATAAGAATGTTGAAGGCATCGCAAGATACCTGGATTTTCCTTTTCTGCAAGCATCTTACTTTCTAAAGCCTGAGCAGCTTCAATCATTCCTTGGGCTATGTAGGCTCGAATCATAGTTGCAAATGTGATATTATCAGGCTTGCATTTTCTATCCCTCATTTCCAGAAACAATTCAGTCATTTTTTCTACATCACCGGCCTGACCATAGGCATTGATAATGCAGTTAAAGAAAGTGGTATCTAATACCACGTCAGAGTTCTCTACCTGTCTTAAAATTGAATCAACCATCATTATAAGCCCAGCTTTGCTGTAAGCACTAACAAGAGAACAGTAGGTAATAGCATTAGGCTTCATTCCATGATGCTTCATTGTTTTAAAGTACTCATCCATCTTCTCAATATCACCAGCCCTTCCAAATGTCTCAATAATAATGTTGTAAGTAACAACGGTTGGAGAGAAGCACCTTTTCCTCATATATTCCATAATAGACTTCATCTTCTCATACATGCCTGCTTTTCCATATGATTTTATCAGGATGTTAAATGTTTGAATATCTGGACTGGTTCCCATAAGCTGAAATTTTTCATACCACTTCTCCATCATTTCAATTCGGCCATTGTTCCCATAAGCCCCAATAACGGAGTTAAATGTGAAAATATCTGGAATTGAGTTGCCACTTTCAATCATATCTGTCAGCATGTTCTCCATTTCTTTTAACATTTTAGCCTTACCATATCCATTTATAATAGTGTTGAATGTGACAGTGCTGCATTCAACTCCCTGATATGACATCTCAGAAAGAATACTTTCAATCAGATCAAAACGGTGGAGCTTAGTGCAAAAATTTATTAGGACAGAATAGGTATATACGTCTGGTTTACAGTCAGAGACTGATTTCATATCATCAACAGTTGAAAATGCCTGTTCAAGTTGTCCACTTTCTCCATAAGCACAAACAAGAGCAGTGTAAACATCAACAGTGGGTTGGAGGCCTTCAGTCTGCATGATCTCAAAAAGCAAACTAGCCTCCTCAGGTTGCCTGCACTTACCAAGCATCATCAACAACTTTCGGTATGTTCGGTATCTTGGCTCATACCACTGTTGCTTGCGGAGAAGCTCAAAAATCTAAAATAAGACATGCATGTTCATTTCAGATATATTTAGAGGCTTGAGAAGTCTCATAACACATGCACATATTACATGAGAAAAATCTTGAAATTCATTGATAAAACGAGAGCTGTAAACATTTTAGAATTTACAACAAATTGAATTTGACGACCACACCATGGTCACGAAAAACTTAATTTATATCTGGTTTGAAACATGCATTTTAAAAGCAATGCTATCATCATAAGGTCAGTTCAGGCTCCAGTTAGACAGTCTAAATTAAAATACAGCAAAAACTTGACAATTTAAAGAGGAAAAGAAGCACCAAGAATTTCATATGAAGCCTTCCATCACTAGCTGAAACACATAAAACTACCAGATAAGGACCACCAAATTGTCTGATTTGGAACTTAATATTAAAGACCCAGAGATTAAGCATAAAACAGTAGAACATCATTTAAATGAACTTATTAATAATTAACTTGTCTTCAACGCAAAATTTAATCATGTATACACCCAAAGTATAGCTTAATATCATGAAAACAATCACAAACAGTTTAAAAACACTAAATTACTTCTCCAATATAGGAAAAACTAACCAAATACGCACACAGAAAAATACCAAGAAACTACAAGAATGGACAAACCTTAAGAGCAGATTCCCAGCGATTCTGTTTTATAGCATCATCAAGAGCATCCAAAACAGCCTTGGGCCAAAGCCTATGATGCTTATTCGACTCAGCCTTTTGCTCTATAGCCTTTATAGCAGCATCCGTTCTCAGAATCCGAGACAAGTCCTTCTTGGGTTGCCTCTGGGGGTGAAGTGGAACCAGGTCAGAGCTCAAATTCGATAACTGGATGGAGAAAATTGGTGGGTCTAGATGAAAGTTGTGCTCTTTAAGGACTTTTATCAAATGGGTAGTGGGTGGCGTGGAGATAGAGTGTGACCAGCATAAGCTAGTGCAAGAAATGGAGTATGAATGCATTGCAGGACTGAGGGATTGGAACTGGTATTTGGTTTGTGAGTCAGTGATGAGTGAACCAGGCAGAGCCGATTGATTTGCGAGTCAGTGGCGGGAGATAAATTAGCAACTGTTGGAAGTCATGCAATGGTATCATTATTTTAATTTTAGGGTGGGTTGGGATTCCGGGTTAAAGAAATTGGTGTAAGCAGTTAGGGCTAAGCACACGGGAGAAAATATTGAATGTAACTGAAATATATTAAAACTATGTCCAACCAAATAATTTTAACATCGAACCGAATCGAACCAAATTTTATGACTAATTTAATATGATGCTGGAAATTTATAAAAAAGTCAAACTGAAAACTATATTAAACTATACTGAAACCATATTGAACTGAAAATTGAATGTAGTACAGAATATTAATTTAATAAATAATATATAATATAAATAATAGTATTGAACTTAATTATATACTTTTCATTGCATTATTAAGCAATATATATTAAGTAGCATATATATAATAATATATGATAAAAATTAACATGTTTTGTGTTTAAAATATAATAAATAAATTACTAACAAAATATTATTATTATTATTATTATTCAACTCACAAATAAAAATATGAAATGTCTATTATATTGTAATTTAAACTTAAAATATGAAAATAAAAAAATTCACATTGTATCGTTTCAAACAATTCAATTAATAGATAAGAATGTGAAATGTCATCACAACATAATTTACACTTAAAATATGAGAATTATGAGAATTATTATTATTATTATCATCATCATCATCATCAAGTAAAAATGTCACATTATATTTCAATTTAAATTAAAAATATAAAAATAAGAAAATTAACATTATAGGATTTCAAATCATAACATTTATTAATTAAAATATATTATTATTATTATTATTATTATTATTATTATTATTATATTTTATAACTTATTAATTATTATTTTTAGTAAGTAATCTAAT
>CATIWK010080971.1:0-12380 GCA_949634005.1 Mallotus japonicus
TTAAAAATATTATATGGGAAAAATTAAGTAAGAAAAAAATCAGCTTTATATGTTTATATGTACATAAATGGTATATACCACATAATTAAAAATAAAAATTTTAAAAAATTTAGCTTTTATATATTTATATGTATATAAATAGTATATATGACATATATTAGTAAAATAAAATTTTTTACCTCTTCTATTATATAAATGTCTAATTTTTATAGTGAATATTTTTTACATAAGTAAAAAGTTAAAATTATTACCTTTATTAGATAAATTAAGTTAAAAATCTAAATTTTTTCTTACATAATTACTTATTTGTAAAAACAAATGATGACACCATGTTACCATGACACCATAAAATTACCCAACTTTAGGCATCCATGCATTCTGCCTGCTTTGTTGCTCTGGTAAGGAAGGCGAAGCTATAGGAATTTAAAGTTATTTGGACGTTGTGATGGTGATATTATTTGTATCTAAATATATCACGTGTGGCATTGAAATTTAAATAAATGAATTAAGTTTGTCTTTTTTTTTTTTTTAAATTTTCTGTTGTAGTTATTAATTTTAATACTATTTTATACTATGAACTATATTGTGTTCTATCAAGTGTTTGTCTGACAATATAACAAGTTAAATATATATATATATATATATATATATATATATATTCAATCCGTGTATTGTGGCTTTTTTATTCAAAAACATTCTAAGTTATATTGTTGATTTCAAAGAATATATTTTATTATTATAATTTATCACTATTTTTTTCAAAAATAAAAGATAATTTCATCACCATTACATCAATAAAATAAGAGCTATTAGCTAATAATATAGCTAGAAAAGATAAAACATACAATATCAGAAATAATTATAACAAATAGCATATCAAGATAAAAAAAAAACTATAAATTATTTAAAATAAAAATATTGGCAATTGATAGCCAAATAATGGGAAAATTTGTTGATCACCATGTAAATTGGTTCAAATTTTCTTCATTTTTTATTAAATTATGGGCAAAGTGAAACCCATTTGAAGACATCCTTTTTGAGATATCTTAGAATTTGAACAAATTCTTAGGTTGAATTAATCTCTCTTGATATATTAGAATTGGCATAATATATGACTTTCTGTATTTGTCATTTTTTGTCAGTTTGATACTTTAACTTATAATTTTTTCATTTTGACACCTGAACTTGGCTAAAATGTACTAGTTTGTACTAATATGATGACATAATGCATCTACCACCTCCTATATTTGTCACTTTTTATCAGTTTAACACCTCTACTTATAGCTTTTGTTCAATTAAAACCTTATAATGTGGCACATGTTGTTTCACTATTTCGTGTCACGTGTGCTGACAGGGGTTTTAAAATTACATTTTAACCAAGTTCAGGTGTCAAAATGGCAAAACTATAAATTAATATGTCAAACTAACAAAAAGTGACAAATACAGTAAGTCATATATGTATTACGACCATTAGAATTTGAACAAACTCTTAGTTGGAATTAATACTCAACAAAATCTTGATGTTGTTGTTGGTAATAGATTTCTCAAATCTTGAGAAGATCCATAAAAAGATAGCACCGTCATAACCAAAATGCTAAGCTGCACTAATTGTTGAGAAAATAAGAAAATTTAAGTTAGAAACAACATTATAAAACTCAAAAAGTAATGAGTGGTTGGACAGTCGAAGAGACCGCAGTTCCACCTCTAAAATTTGTGTGGCGCTCTCTTTAAAGGAGGAAAAAAAAAATAAAACCCTAAAATAAAGTTAAGAAAAATTAATTTATTACTATTTTTTTTAACAACTGAGATATCAAAGGAAGATTATCGAACCGATAACTTCACCTTATAATATTTGTCACATCAACTATTAGACTATAAAAAGATGACTAATTTATCATTATTTAAATCATTTAATCTCTCTAATAATAATTTATTTTCTGCCCCTAATATTAAACAAAAAAAAAAGCAAGAATATTTGCATAGAGCTCATAGGGTCATAGGCTCATACATATATACATATATAGCTATGATTATCTGTCGTCAGAGTTAACTTTTCCACATGCAGCAATTTTGTATGGACTCAGCAGAGGCTTCAAAATTCAAAGTGCTTTGATACAAAAGCATTTACACATTGCTTAGTCTGGCCTCATATTATAGTGTTATTTGAAAGTTTATTGAGGCCGCAAGCAGCTGGAACCTACATTTCCAAGATTCTATAGCAACGTTCTGCAGCCTGCAAAAGTATTATATATATTACATATATAGTACGCACAAACTTCTTTTTTTTTTTTTTTTGGAATAAAGTACGCACAAACTTCTGTGGAGGCAAGTTGGTATGATATGTATTCCCACTATATGTATATTCAGGTCTCCAAGGCTTAATATGTTGACATATTAATGTAAAATGTTGACATTTACTGTCACGAGACTAAGTAACCTTAAGAAACTAATACTTCATCACTTTAATTTCCAACAGAAACTGCAGCTGCTGCAGCCATTCTTTTCTGTTCCTTTTTTTTTTTCTTTTTCAGAATTGGTATTGTAATACTACAAATTTTTAGTAATACTGCGAATTGGTATTGCAATACTACGAATTTTTACCATTTTAGAGTTTAAAACGTATAACTTCTATCAGAAAGAACAAAACTCTCACAGCATATATATATATATATATATATATTCAAATATTTTTTAATTAATAGTAAGGTCATATGATATAGGTATCGATGGACTGTATAATATGAGGCAGTTCTCTTCTTTTAAATTAAAGATAATAAGATTCGAATCCTATACTTTAGAATACTCCTAGAGAAGAGTTATCAATTAACAACTCTCTCACTAACTATATTTATTTATTATTTTCATCCTGAGCTTGTCGTGTTTTTTATTAATGTTAACCCTTTGAATTTTTAGGGGCCAAAACTAACTCTTCAAAAGATGTTTTGGCTTATTTTCAAAAAAAAAAAAAAAAAAGAAGATGTTTTGGCTTTAAGATATATTATAAAAGTGCTGGCCCCATGCAAAGATATTCATTGATTCTTCTGTCAAAGAAGATGCTTCAATGGATTCTTCTTGATACCTTCTGCTTCGATGTGATTTTTTATTTTATTTTATATATACATATGTATGTATTCAGTCGGGTTTAATGTATGAGTGGGTATTCAACTTTACACTTATGATATTTTGGATACTAAAATTTAATCGGTTTCATTTCAAGTACCTAATTTTGATTTAAATCCCATCCGCTAGTGATCTGGTGGCGTGATGATGACGTGGCAACCAGCGATAGAATATTCAGGAAATATTCGTCACATCACTCATGCCTAGTCATCAATTTTTAGCACCTAATTCACAGAAGGGTACCGAACTTTATGTTTGTTTCAATTTGGTTACCAAACTTTTAATTTTTATATTTTTAGATATTAAACTTCTATTTAATTTCATAGAAATCACTTAAAATTTTTTCTGGCACCTTAATAATTCATAATTAATATTTTAATTCAGAAATAAAGCTTTTTTTTTTTTGCAAAGAAGTCCATATTTTCTATACATTTATAGAAAATAATAGAAAAATTCGAAATTTATTTTGATTCTACCTAGTAAGAGCATACTCATCCAGAGTGGTATCATAGCCTATGAGAAGTAAACTTTCAAATTTTTTATAATTTTTAGAATAAATTGAAAAGATAAGGAGATTGAGAGATTAAAATGGTTTTAAGAGAAATTTAGAAGACTACAAATTTGTAACAGTATCCTTTTTGAAAAAAATCAAAGTTAGGTGACAAAAAAGAAACAAAATAAAAGTTGGGTGACCATCATTGCAGTTAACCCCTAAAAATTGATGACTAAGCATAGCTGACGTGGCAAATATTCCCGGAATATTTTATTGCCGGCTGCCACGTCAGCATCTCGCTACCAGGTCACTGGCGGATGAGACTAAATCAAAGTTGGGTACTTGAAAAGAAACCGATTAAACATTAGTACCCAAAATGCAACAAGTTCAAAGTTAGGTGTACCTAGCCATATATTTAACCCCATCTTTCCCAAATCTAGAAGAAATTCTATGATTTATAAATCAATCTTGAAACCATCTTCCACATCCATAATCCTGATATGGAATGCTTATCAGTCACCAAATAAATATATTAAACTATGCTTAGAGTTCAAAATAAAAAAGAATATAGTAATCAGATGCACAACAATGTAAAGTGATATAGTAATGGAAGTGAAAGAACATATGTGCCAGCAAAATAATGGAATCGAAATGATATTGATGCAAGCTAAACAAAACCTACACCACAAAGTAAAAGAAATAACAAACAAGGCAAAAGGTAAATGTAGCACTGCCCTTCTCAGAGTTAGAAGGAGCTAAAAAGCAAAACACAAGAAAGATGTGAGCCTAAACTTACAAATTTTGAGTATTGTAGCAACCGATGGGCTCTATTTTTTCTTTATTACAAACCACTGGAATGATTTTCAATGTTGTAATTGTAAACAAAAGGAATAACTCTTAGGGTTTAGATGGGGGAAGAAGAAGAAAAAGATCATGAGGAGGAGGAGCAAAGAAGATGGGTAATTAGGGATTTGTCTTCTTTGACTTGTGTTAAATCATCATCTGAGGTGGTTTTTTTTTTTTTTTGAGTTGGAAGGTGACGTGGCAATTCTGATTTGCCACATCATTAAAATTGGCCAGAAGTTTAAGTGTGACTTCCCTGTGCAATAAAAATAAAAGTTTAGTAACCAAAAAATCACAAATTGAAGTTTTGTAACCAAATTGAAATCGCAAATAAAGTTTAGTAACCATCTGATCAAATTACCCTCAAAAGTTACCTGTAAATGTTTCAAATCAATGGCTGAATTTCAGCTGTAATTTCAGAATCGTTTTTGCTTCATTTTTTTCCTATTTGATTAAAATTCAAAATATAATCATTTTATAATTTATTTGACTTGTATCTTCTTTTTTTTTTAATGTTTAAAAGTTTTTGGGATAATTACTGTATCCCCTGTATTTAGGTCTAATACACTATTTCATCCCTCACATTCTAAAAATACATTTATTAGTCCTTCTTATTTGCTCAGTTATACTCATTAGTTGTTTTGTAAGGGCTTGTTGACAGTCAAACAAAAAAAGTGGTCAAATAGGAACAATCAAATGGAAAAGTCAAAATTACCCTTGGAAGAATTACTAAAACACTAAGTTCCAAAAAAAAATTTCTTCTCCCAGCAACCACTGCCACACCGCTTGTAACCCACACCGCTGCCTATCCCTGCGCTACAACCCACGATGCCGCCTCCCCTCTGACCTCCTCTTCCAGAGACCAACACTACAAACCATTGTTGCCTCTCATAATTACTGCGGCCTCCTCTTGCTGCCACCCAATATCGAACCACCTACTCCACCACCATGAACCACCATCAATGTGACTCTACTTCTCCACCACCCAACCACCTGCTTCACCATCAAACACCATTATGAACCCAAAATCATCCTTTAATACCTTTCTCAATTCATTAATGCCCCTTCGTTGTAATGGAATGTGCTACTGCCTACCTACCCATTTCCTTTAATTTCATCGCTGCCTCATTCTCCGGTGCCACCGCAGGCGGTTTCAGGTCAAAGAAGCCCCTTAAATCATCACCCGCCAGTCCTTCTAGCTCTGATAATTCCATGAAGCACAGTTCTGTTTACTTGGTATCATTTACCATGATTTTTTTTTATGACGGTTATTGTTGTAGTGGTGGTTGTCGCTAGTTGTAAGGGTGGTAGAGGTGGGGAAAGAAGACGTGGTAATGGTAGTGCAGCAGTGGAGGAGAGAGTAGCCATTATGCGCATCAATTATTCGATGAAATGCCTGAACCAAATGTGCTATCATTTACTTCGCTAAAGGTTGCCTATGTGGAGTGATAAGGGACTAGTGTGGGAATTGGGTTGCAGGCTTTGCAATGCACATTGGCATCTGCTTTATAACAGCGGCATAATTATGGGGCATTTTCGAAGGTTTAACAATGGCGTGTGGGCTTGGCTTCAGGAGGGTCCAGTTGGAGACGCAGATAATTTTCACAATCACACGCAGCTGGTGAAAGCTATTTTGGAGCTTCTAAGTCAGGATTGGGAGGTGTGGCTGTCTCATATTTTCAGAGAAGCAAATGGTGCAGCAGATTCCATGGCCTGTTTAGCTAAAGGATTGAGTATTAGGTGCCACAAATTCCAGTCTCCACCTGTGGGAGTTAGCGACATTCTTTACTGTGATAGGATTGGTATTGGCCAAAATAAGCTAGTGTTGATGTAATTGCTAAGAAATCTTTCCTCGTTTCAGATTAAAAAAAAATTTGCAGGGGATATGGCTTTGTGATCATCGGAGTTGACAGAGCAAACAGTTGCTCTGCTCTCTACTACTGTTTTTTTCCTTTTCTTTCTGATTTAGAGCACAAAATATAAAAAAGGGTTATTTTAGTCTTTTCGTAGTCATTTAATGTAAACTTAACAAAAAAAAGTAGATAAAGAACTTTTCAATTTATTTCACCAAATTACAGGGACAAATAAATGTATTTTTAAAATATGAGGGAGGAAGTAATGTATTAGGCCTAAATACAGGGGATACAGTAGGGCTGTGCATCGGGTCGGGTGGGTTCGGGTTTGCATTTTTTTCAAAAGTTGAAACCGAACAGAACCGAGGCTTTTTGGTCGGATACCCGTCGGTTTTCGGATTAACTGATTATATACTAAATACAATAAACCAAACAACAAAAACAAAAAGACTGCAGTAGCCAAATGGCTAAAACGCGCCCCTTCTCCTTATAAACCCTGATTCAACCTATGACAATGCCTTTTATAAGGTTTTTATCACTTTTTATCAAATGAAAAGCAAAAAATCAAAGTTTACATTAATAGGAATCGAACTGCTGACCTTTAAACAAGCAAAAAATCAAAGTTTACATTAATAGGAATCGAACTGCTGACCTTTAAACATAAATCTATTACCTTCACCGCTTTGCTAAACCAATTATGTTACTATATTTTAGGGTAAAAAATATATACAATATGATAAAATTTGGTTTTTCGGTCGGGTCGGGTTCCACCCGAAATTTACAAATCTTCAAAAATCAAAACTGAACCGACTCAGGTTGGTTCGGTTCGGTGTCGGGTTTTCGGGTTGGGCGGGTTTTGCACACCCCTAGGATACAGTAAGTATCCCAAAGTTTTTTCTTTTCCTTTTTTTTTTTTGGTTCTGAAGTCTTGGCCATTTTGGTAAACGCTCTGTTTAGTGCTTCTCACGAAACCTCTCTGTCTTTCAATTTTATAAATAATTTTGCTCCATATCTATTTATCTACATGAAGCTGCAACACCATCTTGTGACATTTGGATATGGAGACAGCTTTTTAGTTTATTTTTATTTAAGGTATGACAGTATTCATTCCTTATCATTACTGTTGCCATATCTTTATGTTCTGATTGTATATACTGATGTTTTAACTCTTAAATAGTGAATTGTTTTTTTCTTTTTTTTTTTTTCTCTTATGACATTGTGATTCTTGTAGTGCAAATGGAAATTGTCATGCATTGAAAACGGAAGTGGGAAGAAGCATGGTGGTAGTGAAATTTATTTGGTTTTTGTGATTTATGTATTTGTTCTGTGTTCTTATGTATTTATTAAGTTGAGGGAATTTCTTGAACTGGGTTGGTGTGATTTTGTGCATTATGCTCATCTTCTAAGTGAATCTTGGAAATTATTTTCTTTTGTTTTCAGTCAACAAATTTTGCAGGATTAAATTCTTGGATTTGGTTATCTTCAAATACTATTGGCATGCAGATTACTTTTAGGAGATTTTACTTTTGCTCATACGACTAAGCTATAATTATGGAGAATAGATGTTGTCCAGAAGAATCTAATCCTGAAATAATGAACCTGAGGACAGATTGAGAGTTGTTGTTGTATTTAGAATCTATATTTATTCTGTGGTTCCGATCAAGTTTGAATAGATGTGAATTAGATCGTGCAATCTAACCTATGACTTTATATTGTTTTAGCATCTTTACCTATCAATCTTGTGCTTGTTTAAGAAATCTGTAACCAAATTTACACCAACTAACTAAATTGTGTGAATCAAGTTATCGACATTTGTATTATTTTATTTTATTTTATGTTTTTATGTCTCAAGAATCTTTCAATGACGAAGATAGCAAGTTCAGGACTATGAAATTGATGTCAACACTATGAAGCATGTAGGTAGTTTCATGTTTCATTTCTCAACTATCTTTTGAAGATGAGGATAGCAAGTTCAAGGCTATGAAACTGATGTCAAAGCTAGGGAGCATGTAGGTATTAAGAAACAACTTGATGACATAATATTTTTATGCAAGTTTTATCCCTATCTGTTGCAGGTATATAGTGGGTGTGATGCATTATCTTTGATGAGAACTACATCAGATGGTTGAGTTGAGCCTCATGACATACTGGTTGTATGTAAGGGTGGACATCGGTCGGTTCGGTTTATAAATATATAAAACCGAAGTAAATATTATTCAGTTTGGTTTATATAAAAAAATTTTAAAAATCGAATATGAACCAAACCGATTTCGGTTTAAAATTTCAGTTTGCACTTTAAATGAGCTTTTTTCATATAAGACATGAACAATCATAATAATTCTCATAAACTAAATTTATCAAAAAAATTACAAAAAATAAAAAAATAAATTACAGTAATTTTCATGTATGACATGAATAATCATAATAATTCTGATAAAATTAAATTTATCAAAAAATTACAAAACTTAAAAAAATAGATTACAGAAATTACAAAATAAGAAATTGTTTTACAAATAGAACAAATTACAAACCAAATTGCTTTACTGACAGTTGATACTAAAAACCAAGATATTATATTAAAAGTAAAACTATAAACATTAATCAATTGAATATTGAGATACAATATATTAAAACTATAAAATTTGTCCACATGCTTAACTAGATCCCATTCTTAAAACGAATCAAAGTGCCGTCTGCAAAAAATTTGCAATTAGCCTAGGAAAAAAAACGTCCAAAATCATTAAAATCATAGGTGTTGCGTTTGAATTATACCCAGTAATAAAAAAAATAAATTAGCAGTACCCAAAACAAAAATCAGTAAATAAAAGAAAAATTACATAGAAATTAGCAATACCCAAAACAAAGAATAAATTTTTAAAAAAATAAATCAAAGGAAAGCAACACCTTTATTTGCCTTTAAAAGCCCCCAAAAAAGATGAAATTGAAATGAAAAACTCTCACCTCATAAATAAATTGGGATTGGAAAATTGAAATCCCAGAAAAAGAGACGAGAAAAAGAGTTTGCTATGTATGTGGATTTCATCTTTTGGAGGCTAGAAACGGAAAGCAAAAAATATAGATAAAATCATAAAAAAGGCTCTTCTCTTGATGAGAGTGAGGATAAATTAGGTTTTGTGACTAAAGAGAGGAAGGAGAGAAGATGCTCACTAAGGAGAGGCGGCTGCAAGCTTTACGCTATGTTTGGGACGGGTTTAGGGAAGGGGAAGGAAGGGGACGAAGCTTTGAACTGGTTGTTTGGGAAGAAGAAACGGAAGGTGAAGGAGAGGTTGGGACGGGTAAGCTGTAAACGTCCGTACGGTGTTTTGTACGTTTTTTGCTCACCCCGATTTGGGGTGTAAGGAGGGTAACAGAAGGTTTTATTTTTTTTCTTCCAAAATTATCCTTGTAAGGAGGGTAACACAGCGTTTTTTTTTTGCTCTGTTTCTTTCTTCTTCGTTGTTGTGTCTTTTTCCAAGCCATTTTTTTTTTTGAGATAACTTTCCAAGCCATCATCATTATTATTATTATTATTATTTAAGTTAAATAAAATAAATATTACTGAAAACAAATTAAATATTATTATTATTATTATTATTATTATTTTTATTTTTATTTTTATTTAAGTTAAATAAAATAAATATTACCGAAAATAAATTAAATATTATTATTATCATTATTATTATTATTATTATTATTATTATTATTATTATTATTATTATTATTATTATTTAAGTTAAATAAAATAAATATTATTTAATATATCTGGGGGTATTTATGTCTTTTATATACATAACCCATTCATATAACCCTTACCTCACCTCACTTCTTCGCAAACAACAGTTAAATAATATATCTTCTCATCCCTTACCTTTCCCATCCTTACCCATCCTCACCCTTCATTACCCTTCCTTAATAAAACCATGACCTCACCCCATCCAAACAGAGCATTAGGTGAAAAAATTAGGGTTAGTAGAAGAGTTTTGTATATAAGTATCAAACTATCAATGGTTAAACGACACCGCATATATGGTAAAATATATAATATTAATGATATCGGTTCGGTTTGGTTTTTTTTCGATTTTTGCTTTCAAAAACCAAAACTGAACCGAACAAATTTTAGTTTGGTTCGGTTCAAACTGAAATTTAAAAAATTATAAAGAAAACCGAACCAAATCCAGTTCGGTTTTCGGTTATTTTTGCCCACCCCTAGTTGTATGTATGTGCTTATTCTGTGTTTGGTAGATTGTAGTACTCTCAGTAGATATGCTTATTTCACCCTTTGGGCTGTGACATTTTGTTGATGACCATAAACGGACTCAGTTTGCTGATAGCATTGCAATTTTTAAGTTACATGTTCATAGGCAAGAGTTAAGGGCAAGATAAATAGAGGGATTCTGTAATGTCAGAGAAATTTTCCATTACCAAGCAAGCCTTATTCTTATTTTTAACAGACACCCATGTATCAAGCAATTATGTGGTGATCAGTGATGTTTATCTTGTTTGTTTAACCCCAAGATTCAGGTTCCTTTATATGTGGCGTAGCACATTGCTAACAATTATATTATAACTGATCATCATGAACTGACACACGCATTTCATTATTGTTGAATATCATTTCTGTCATTCCATTTAATAAATTTATTCATATGCCCTTCTTTTTCTCTGCATCAGATTTGAGGATATATGGTAGAAAGTAAAATAGGAAAGGAGGAAAGGAGTCGATAACCTCTGAAATCGAAATTTTCAGTCTTTCAGGGCCTGTGCATCTTACTGCTGTTGACTGGTAAGACTTAATGCTTAAAGATATTCATTTTATTGCATTTAGGAGATCTTTAAATTTTTTGTTACTGATGATTTTTGTGAACTTGCTTTGACAAAGTTTTTCTATATGTGAATTAGTGTAACTACTGTTAGGAATCAGTTATGCTACTTAGGCTTTAAGAGTAGTGTGGTGAGCACTTACCTAAGTAGATTAAATTTCAAAAATTTACTTTCTCATAACCCTTCATCACATGAAGAATTTCACTCCCAAGATCCATTTTTCAATATAACATATACCTAAACAAATACATCAACATGTATAAACAAACTTAGGAAATCTAAATTGCGGAATACTTACAATTTCCTAAGTGTTTGATGAAGACCACAAGTAATCTACTACAATGGATTTCTTGAATCAATGCTAAGTCACCCAAATGTATGGCCTCTAGCTTGAAACACCAAAGCTTTGCCAATCACCTTCTTGCTTTGATTAAGCTTAGTAGCAAGTACCCTCTCTAAATGACCCTTAGAGACTTGTACTAAATTAATTCACTTGCAAGAATTAAGAGTTTACTTTGTGTATATGTTGCTTTTCCTTTTGGTATATTTTCTTACCAAAATTTCTCTACATACTTTCTCAAAATAAGAACTTATATAATCTCATTAATTTAATTCTCATTCAAGTGTATTTTCCTTATAACTCTTCTAAGGATGTAAGTGTAGAGATATATATATATATATACTAAAATAAGGAAGAAGTATACAATTTGAACAAGTAATTATCATTACTAACTACATCATTAGCAAGACACCTAGCATACCACCTTGCATAGTAGTATACAAATTGAACAAGTAATTATCATTACTAATTACATCATTAGCAAGACACCTAGCATACCACCTTGCATGCCACCTTGCATAGTAGTGTTCAATTTGCTCAAGTAACTCATTAGTGTCCAAAGAATGATGTAGAGATTTAATCACATCTCATGTATTAAGTCCACATTCATTCTCTACACTAATTGATATAACTTAATCCTTATCTTATCCAAAGACAACAATTTACACATAATTATTAATTAAATCATTTAATAATTTAATATCTCATATTAAATTAATAATTTAATTAATAACATATATATTATTATTAATTTAATTATTAATAATTTAATAATTAATTAATAACATATATAATTATTAATTTAGTATTTTAATTAATATCTCATATTAATTAAATATAAATTAATAATTAAACTCTTATTGGAATTAGATTTCATGATATACTAGAATCATTGCTTAAAGCATAAATC
>CATIWK010080979.1:0-16621 GCA_949634005.1 Mallotus japonicus
GCCTAATATCATTTTACATTGTGAAAATTTAGAAAAATACCTTGACAAGTTTTAAATATGTAACCTTTAAATTTTAATCATCAAATGGTATTCCTTATTGCAGATAAAAAAAAAAGTTGAATTTTGTAAAGAGGAAAATGCTAGTTTTCAATATACAAACATAAGGGTTAAGTTTGTTGAGGTAAGAAACATGTAATTATATTGAATAAAATGTAAGATAAAATGTTACAAGCATTCCCCGTAAAAAAAAAATATTAATTTTCAGTTAACATTAGTCTATTCAAATTGAAATATAAAAAAAACTACAAATATAATATCACATAACTATATCATCTAGGATAAGGATTTTTGTTATTAAGAAACATATACTAAGAAAGTATAACAAAACCAATGCTATGGATTTGGAGCTAAGTCAATTTCATACTCTAATTGCATTAATAATTTATTTTATGCTATCATTTAAATTTCAAGTATAATTTTAATACATTTTGCAAGTGAGATTATTATTGTTGAACACATAAAAGCAAAAATTGTTATATTATTATGAACTCAATGATTATTTAGTACTTGTTATTGGTAGCATATGGATCATTTTATTTTTTCTATTACAAAAAGAATACAATTTGACATATATATAACAAAAGAGTGTGTAAAAATACGTAGTAGTCGAACAATGTTTGCATTTAATATTTTTTTGAACAATTAGTTTAGATGATTAAGTTTCATTGCTGGGAATGAGAGAGGGAGGTTGGGGGATCGAACCCTATTCTAAACTAAATGTCTTGACCCTATGACATAATATTTTACCATTTGTTCTAAACGGGTTAGGCATATATGCATTTAATATGTGATTTAGCAATTTGAATATCGTGATGTAAAATTTTACATATAAAAACAATAAAAATCTTGAGGACTTGATGCTAAGCACTTGAATATTTTGTTGATACTTAGGCATTTCTAACATTAAAATCTCATAAAAGTACCTAAATAATTCTATTGAAGCTTTCAAGTGCACTCATAAAATTTACACTAAGCTTTTTATCTAAAAATTGATTTGAATGTCTCCTAGGATAAACTTATCTAAGTCATACTTTCATAAAACATATCTTCTCCTAATATATAGTTGAAGTATGTTCCATGATTATTTATCATGAACATAGACAATACCTATTACAAGCTCGGACTATTATATACTTATTGTAATAAATTCGATATAGCTATAAATTTTTAAGTTTCATTCATGTTCAATGCATGTATGTATATGAGCATATAGATTTGTGACTTGTTAAGGTCATTTGTTATGTGAGTTTGAATGCATCAAAAGCCTAATACATTTAAATCACTCGAAATATACATGATTTAATTAAAAAAAATAAAATATTTGTTATATGTACACGAATTGTAGAGTAAAATTCTTTTATGAGATTTGTAATTCATGTATTACCTATTTCATTACCAAATGCTATGGGTTTTTGAATGCAAGAACTTGAAGTCTTACAATTTTCAATAACTACCTAACATAATTATTATTCCTTTTACACTTATGATGCAATTCTAATTCATTAATTTACACTTATGATGCAATTCTAATTCGTAGCTTAATAGTATATGTGTGATGTTTTGTTAGTAGATTGATAAGTTAGAAATAGATAAATACATAGTTATCATATTTCAAGTCATTTCAATGCTTTTAGGCCTTTCACTTTGAAGTAGTAGATGAATGATGTGAAAAGTAAATATAAGATTACCATATGCAATAAAAATTAAGGGTTTAGAGTTGTTTATCTACTTAGTTATCATGCCAAATTGATTGATTTATGATTCTTATTTGCATATTATTTGCCTAATGGACAATGAAATTGAGTTAAGTACACAAACTTTAAAAAGTTTTCAATATTTCTAACAACTACTTCAAAAATTTACTATTCTATAGTCTCTAGATGTATGATGTGATTCTAATTCATAGTTAAACATAATATTTGTAATTTTTGACAATAAATCAACAAGTTAAACATATATAAGTAAATGATTAGCATAATTTAAACCGTTTAAACAATTTTTATGCCTTTATCTTTTGTCGTAATTGAAAAATGATGCAAAAATGAATAAAAGTTACTATGCGATACAATCAACATGCTTGATGCTATATAAGTATATTGCACATAATGAATATGTATTTACGAGATTGATATTATGATTTATTGTAAAATTTCATATAAGAATGATTTTTAAGAACTCATGTATGTGGTTAAAGAAAAGAAGCTTATTGGCTTTCATCAAAGATATGTGAAAAATAAGATATATATACATTGTCAAATAATCTTATATATTACTTGATTTGTCCTTGATGTTTATTCATATTCTATACTACATTGGTAAGTAAATAAATGCATTAGAAATCATAAAACAATGAATCATTTTAATTTTTCTTCAAATGCACATACCATATATACATTAGCGTACTTACTAGACATATAACATATGTTCAACTTCAGCGTCATTTAGCTCATTAATTCGGCATTCAAAACTTGTCCGATTTTAACGATTCTTGGATCAAAATGTTCATTTGCTAACCTATTACCATATTATACAAAAAATTCTAGAATTGAATCAAGGCATTCTTCCAAAATCAATGAAAACCACAATAACATCAAACCAAACCCTAGTTTTGACCTTTGTGGCTTCTAACCCAAATATCTCCCAAATTACTGAACTTCACAAATAGTGCCAGTACTCATTGGAAAGCTCATATAATAACCTACAAAATGCAAAAAACCTCATTAAATTCCATCAAGTATAACTCAAATTACAGCTAAATAAATTGAGCTTAAAAACACACCCAAACCAACTCTCATCCATCCATTCTCCTACACCCCATCTATTCACTCCCTTCTGTCTAACATTCTCAACCGTAGATAAACCCATTATCCTATGGCCATTATTTAAACTTGCAAAATGAAGCGATCCGCGTGCTAGGGCTTTTAGCCAATCAGAGCTTAGCTTTTGGATACTCCTCCGCACACACTTGACTATTTAAATCCCTTTCATTTCGTCATCTTCTCACACTTACACCAAAAAAAAAAAAAAAAAAAAAAAATCGGAATCATCTGGATAACAATTCCGTCTTCAGATCCCAATTTCAATCCTATTTCTTCTTCAATTCTCGGAGAACCCTAACTCTAGATTTCTAATCTAATGGCATCTGAAGATGCAACTGTTGCCGTCGACCATGTTCCTGAACTGGCCACTACAGAGCCGGCAGAGGAAGTTCCGGCCACCACAGCTAAGGCGACTAAGTCGAGGAAAACTAAGGAGTCGAAACCCAAAAAAACTGCCGCTGGTCCTAAGAAACCTCGTGCCCGCACACATCGTACTCATCCTCCGTACGAAGAGGTGCGTATTTATGCTATTAAGTGATGTATTGTTCGATTGGTTCGAGTGCGTAGATCTGATTTTGTGTTTTTTTATGTGTCTGTTACAGATGATTAAGGATGCTATTGTGACATTAAAGGAGAAGACAGGTTCAAGTCAATACGCCATTACTAAGTTTGTTGAAGAGAAGCATAAACAACTTCCAGCTAATGTCAAGAAGTTGTTGCTTTATCATTTGAAGAAGCTTGTAGCTTCTGATAAGCTTGTTAAGGTTAAAGCCTCTTACAAGCTCCCTCCAGCTAGGTCATCTGCTCCCAAACCTGCTGCTGCTACTTCGGCTCCGGCCAAGTCCAAGAAGAAGCCTGCCACTGCGGCGGCAAAGTCAAAGTCAAAGTCAAAGTCTAAGCCTAAGCCTAAGCCCAAGCCAAAGGCTAAACCTGCTGCCAAGCCAAAGGAAACTAAGAAGGCTAAGGCTCCTGCTGCTAAGACAAAGGCTGTAGCTGCCAAGCCTAAGGCTGCTCCGGCAAAGGCTAAAGCGGCTGCTAAGTCTAAGGCAGCTGCTAAGCCGAAGGCTGCTGCACCTGCTAAGACTAAGCCAGCTGCCAAACCCAAGTCGGCTCCAGCTAGACCGAAACCAAAGGAGAGACCTGCCAAGGCATCGAGGACATCGACGAGGACAACTCCAGGGAGGAAAGCTGCCGCTCCTAAAGCAGCCCCGAAGAAAGCTGCTTCTGCAAAGAAAGCGCCGGCTAAGAGTGTTAAGCCGAAGAGCGTAAAGTCACCGGCGAAGAAGAAAGCTACTGCCAAGAGGGGGAAGAAGTGATCATGCTGATCATCGTTGTCGTCGTCGTGGGGAGGTGTTAGGCAGTAGTAGTGGGTTTGTAGGGGTAGTTTTGTAAATTTGGTGGCTTTGTGGGTGTATTTGGGTCCATGTATGCCCGGTTGAAAGAAAAGACATCGGATCTTATTTTTTAATTTCTTTTTTTTGAGTTTTTTTTTTTGGAATTTAGGGATTTGAAACAGTAATTTAGTTTAATGATCATCAGTACCATGAATGGATTTATGAGATGAATTTACAGCTTTGTTTTTCATTAACTATCCATTTTTTTAATTAAAGTGTTTAACGAAAATGGTTGCAAGAAAGAAGACGTTAAGTAATGGTAGTTTTTGCAGTTAATTTCACAGGTATGATCGTAAATAACACGCTTAAATGTCACATGTGGTGGGTAGGCTTGCTGTTCCGTTCCGTCAACTCAAACATGATCGCTGAAAAGTCCCTCCCTTGTACAAATCCAACAAGCATTAGGAGTTGGGCGTGTAGTCTTTTATCTTAGGGTTTTCTTGTTGTTTTTTTTTTTAACCCGAGTAGCAAGCGGCAACTCTTTGCACTTGCACGCAACAATATTGGTTGTGTAATTGAAATTTGAAGGAAGCTGCTGCGGTTTCAATTCTTCTTCACTTTGTTAAATTTCAACGCAATTAGGTTGCAATTACTTCGTGGAGAACTTGAAAAGCATATAACAATGCTCCTGATGCACCAGGTGACTACAAACTGCTAACTTCAGTCTTTCTTTTTAACTTTACATAGCTTTATTTTATAGTGATGTGATGGTGTTTTTTTTTTTTCCCTCTCTTATAGTGTGGTTGTCTATTTGGAGGAAGATGAGATTTGGAGGTTGTCTGGAGACATGAACTTCATGGCTAACATGAGCAGAAGTGAGCTTTCTTTTCAACTTCACATAGTTTTCAATTGATCACCATCATTCCTTTGTCTTGAAGATTGCTAGTAAAAATTACCATTAGGCATTGTTAAATTTATCTATGGATACTGCTGAACATGTTTGTCCTGAAATAGAATCCAGCTGCGAATCAATGTACAATTAGAGCTGCAATCATTATGCGATGCAAGATATGCAAGTAGAAGTTAAATTTTGCTTTCCATGTTCCATGAATTAGATCTTTACAGGAGCAGTTTTTCCAAGTTCACTTGTGCTTGTTGTGTTAGAAATTATACTCAAAAAAATCATTTAGTTCTTAAAGATTATTATTAACCAAAGACGAACAATACCGCCAGTAAATTTTAGAGGCTTGCTAGGAGTTGAAAGCTGAACCAATTATGTCAGTTTCCTCTTAGAGTATATATAACCTAATCTCTTGAATTTGGTCACTCTTGTTTTACTTTTATGTTGTTTATAAATATGAAACCCACTGCAGTTCCACCTGGGGGACCTTATTACCATTTCTGCAGAAGGATATGCGACCTGCAAGGAGAATAAGGAATGAAATTTGTGGATAAAGACATTAATTTTTTGGCATTTTAAACAATCAATAAACATGGAACTCATGTTAATGCCTAAGGAAGCCCTGTTCTTGTTTTAGCAGTACCAAATAACTTCACTGATATATAATTGGTATAGGGCATTTCTTTGGGGTTCTGCGTTCTGGAAGAAAGGAAAAGCTGGTATGCTTTGCTTAGCTGTACGGATTTGTCATGTCTTAACACATGTTCCTATTAGGATTTTAATTACTATCTGGGACGAGCATAGTAATTCTGTTTTTGGGGATCATGACAAGATGCTGAATTTCTAGTGCGCTTCTCTTCAGTCTGAATAATCAAGGATAGTATTTTCCTATTTTTGTTGTTGGTAACGTCTGCAGGTTGGACCAAGAAAAAACAAATTTCTGCTAGCTCTACTCTAGTATTACAACTTCATCTTCTGGTGGTGGCAAGTACAAACTGGCATGTTTGGAATGATATGCAGGTATATTATGATGTAGAAGTTCATTGACATAATGAACTTACAGTTTATGCAAAATTCTCAAAGTGGATTTTGGGAAAATTTAGAAATGCATGTGTGTAGATAGCAGCATTTTCAACTGTCAGTTACATGCATACAAGGATAGGTATCAGAAACACTGAAATGTGTTTCTCCGTGAAAAGTATGTGAATTCTCTCGGCCATCATGTTTTGGCTCTAAAATCCATCCAGGTTTAGTAGGTGGCAAAAATTAATGGTATTAGGTGCTTGGCTACTTCTTTATTTAAACTGTGAAAGGCTTGAAGTGAAGATTGGAGCAAAGTTAAATAGTTTTTATGACACACTCTCTCTTGCTCTAGCACTTCACATTATCCTAACATACCTACACGTGGTACACATTAGATGCTAGATTTGGAAAGTATGAGCTGTTAAATATGAAAAAAAAAATGTGGATTAAATGATTATACAAGAAACATAGATGGTTATGGAATGTTCTATAAACATTTAGAAAACTTTGAAAAACTTTTACCTATGCAATTCAGGTTTTGCAACATGTACTCTGCAACTCCAGCTTGACTTTTCCCTTATTTAGCTTTGTCAGACTCACA
Organism: Mallotus japonicus; assembly: GCA_949634005.1. Taxonomy (NCBI): domain Eukaryota; kingdom Viridiplantae; phylum Streptophyta; class Magnoliopsida; order Malpighiales; family Euphorbiaceae; genus Mallotus; species Mallotus japonicus. The sequence goes on from CATIWK010080979.1 coordinate 6,739, forward strand.
TCAGACACCATAATGGAAATGGTTTCTTGGGTATGATCTGCTAAACATAAAGAAATATGAAAAAATTATATGAATCTATGTTGGATGTGTTACGTGTCCAACTTCCCTTCTCTGAGTAGCGTAGGACACATATGGTTTTACATTTAAAGCTTGTGAATTTCTGGTATGTGCTAATGCTTATTCTTTTGCATGCATTTGCATTAAGGGTTGGAGTTTTCAGAGTGTTGGACATTTCATGCGATATTGTTACTAGCAAATGTAAGTTAACTTTTATAGCTGCATTTATTTGGAAACTTTCACCTGAATTAATTGATTTTGCAGTAGTTATAGGAACAATCATTTGATGTATAAATTTTTCAGATACGATCTTTGATCATTGCATCGATATTTTTGGTAACACATTTGATTACTTTATTTTGTTGCTACTTTTTCTTTAAGATTAATGATTTCTGACATTTTTTCTGACAATATACGGTGGGTGTGTCAGATTATAAAATCGGGCTTAGTAGTTTCCTGAATTTGATTGCCCACTTAATAATTCATTATTAAACTAAGATGTTAATTTCCTCCCCTGGAAGTTCCAATCAATGTGCATGGATACCCTTCATGTTGTTTTTTCTTTTAAAATATTCTTACATGCTTAGTATTTCGTACATCATGGTATTGGATACTATGACTGTGGGTTACAAGAGGAACTGAGGAAAATGTGAATGGAAGTTGTGACTCTACTTGACGGTTAAATATTCCTAGATTGAGCAGAGAACTGAAGTAAGATTCTTCAATGGACGTCTATGCGCAGAATGACTTGGGAACTAACTAAATCCAACTAAATGCAGTAAATTACGTAGCATCTTGGTGCATTATTCCATATGAACTCATCAATCATTATTGCAGAATCTTACATACACTTGTATATTTTAGGGTTAAACATAATACTTTGCTTCTTTGTTCAGATCAGAAAGTACCCTCTCTACTCTTAGGTAGGCCTGCACGTTTTAGGTTATCCGGAAGGAATGGAATGACTAATGGGATGTGAAACCTCCATAAAGAAAAAACTCCTTGGACTTCCTTATCCATATGGCTGGCCAATCCGTGACAACAAGGCCCAAATTCACAGTAATTACCTGATCAGAACTCGATTGCTAATTGAATTACTACCTTTACAGTCGAGACTTTCAGTACCTTGAGTTTCCGTCCTGGCTCAGTAAGTTCAATTCGTCCCGAACATCAGGCTTCGAGACTTAGTGCAGCAAGGCTCGTTCTGTAACGATTGGTAGCACTCGTGTAAGGTCTGATTTATTATAGGTATACCTACTTTTGTTCAATGGGAAGATTACTACAACCATTTGTCACGTGAGTTTTGTTATATTGACACTAGCCCACATGCGGCCTAGCAAAGAAAGACAAATTTAACAAACAACACAAGTAGATTCTTGCATATGTTTATCTCAGAGCTGGCCTGATCATGCATCTACATCACATAAGCTCAACTGTATTAACTCCACGTCCTGTTTACAACAGAGGAGTTGAAACTATTATTTGAAAGTGATATGACGATGTGCTTAATTTGTTGAGGAGGTAACAGGTTGATCCTTGGTTTTAGGTATGTAACATGAGAAATGTGCTTTATCATTGATGATTTATAAGCAGCTGATGTTGATCTTAGAAACTTATGGACACTTTTATAGGAAATAAAGCTGTCAATGGTAAATTACATCTCATGTAAATAATGATTATGCAGGAAGTATAACTTCTCTTTTGAGGGGAATCTATCAAAAACTCCCTACTTTCTCTCTTTATGCTGCCCAGAATATCATGTAGTTCAGTTTCCGTGATCAGAGCAGCCTTGTGGGACCATTTTCATTGGGAGTTTCCATCTGTTTGTGAAACTTATACAAATTTAATTTGGTTAACAGTTTTCATTTTCTCCCTGTTGCTCTGATGCAAAATATTCTTCTGCTGTCTTCCTGTTTATGTTAGGGCCTAGGATTATTTTCTTTTTATTTATAGTTGATTTGTGAGCCCTTTGTATAATGATTTTTTAAACATGTATCCTAAGTTAGTTTCCCTACAGTTTCGTAGTTGCCGCATTTTACACTTAGTCTGCTTTATCCATTTTTCGTCATCCAGGCACTTCTACCAATTGCAACTGTTCTTTTTAGTATTTTATGTTCTCTTGTTATTATCTGCTTTAATCTATGACTTTCATTTCACTGCATAAATTTTCTCCTTGTAGAACAAGTTGTGGATGCTCGTATTACTCCACCAATAAGTCGGTTCTTTTTGTCAGAATTATGCAGGCAGCTTCCAGCTTAATGATTCTATATCAGTTCCGTGAAAGCTAGGGATGCATAAGGTTGCAAATCAGACCATTAAATATAATACTTTGGTAAAACCCATCTTATTGCAGCTTTTAATGTTAGAACCAAGTTTGAAGCTTAATTTTAGATTGTTTATTATGAACTAGCTATAAGCTTGAGAAAAAGCTCATCAAAATAAACCTAAATTAGGTAATTTTCTTTACTTTTGTATCTTGTCTTGAATAAAAATTCAAACTACGTTTTCTCATAGACACACAAGCGTGCACACACACATGCAAGTGATGACCTGGTTTCTATTGATGTATGTCACATTATTATAACTTATGGTTTTATGGTTGGTTTTTGGCTGGGTATAAGCTTCAGCTTGGCTCATGAACTTATCAACTTATTCTGAGTCAAGTTTGAAGAGCTGAGGTTACTCGAGCTCAACTTTTTATCAAGGCCAAGCCTGTACTAGCCAAAGTTCTATTAAGCTTACCCCATTTGCTGTCCTGAGGACGCACTCAAAATTGAGTGCTATTGGATATTATAACAATAATGAAACTTCCCTTTGTTATGTTATGTGTTTGTAATTCAAGTTTATGTTGATGAACTCAGTACTTACTTGGCTTGTTTTGGTGACTGTATGAAGTTGGAGGACAATATGTTGTTTTTAGTTTTATGCATCTGCAAATATGTGCTAACTGTCGGTTGGGAACAGAATTCCCTTTCATGATTAGCAGCATGCTGTATGGGTTCCCTATTTTACATTTAAAATTAATTGAGAGTTCTGAAATTGAGCTGTATACATGTGATGGTAGTGGTGAATGTTCCAAATTTGTGGGAATTAATTAATTTGATATATCATTTTCTCTTCTTCGTGGCACAGGTTCACACATTTACATTTAAATGAAATGAGCAACTGTTCCATAAATTCTAACAGGACAAACTCAGGAGTAAGGATTCTTTTCATTCATTCTTCAACTTGTAAGAACATGTATTGTGGCAACATGTACTTTTATATGTTGTTCTAATATGGAAGAGTACCTAGTGGATTATTATGATTCAACTAAATATTTTTATGCTAAGAGTGGTAAGTAAGACTTACACATGTAGAGATCCGTATGAACTGTCAGCCATAATAATCTTGCATCAAGGTAAAGGGTCAAAATTGCATCAAGGTAAAATAGACTTATTTCATAACACCCTAGGACCACTAGACCTATACCCTGATTTAGCAGCGATTAAGCATTGATCTTCTTTAATCTTGTTATTTGAGGCTGGAAATTTCTTAGCCATATAGTATATATTTAAGTTCTTTCATTTTGGTTCGATAGACTTATATTGGCAGGTGTGGAGATTGAAGAGTGGATTTTTATAGAAATCAAATAGTTCAATCGGTGGACTGATGATTTCAAACTTCTTTGTGATCATGGATCTCTTATCAAACTAAAGAGCAAATACTTATGATCAAGGACAAATGAGCTTCTCACTTCAGAAGAAAAATTATCAGGAAGACGGAGCTGATGATATAAATGGTGAAACAGTAGGACAAGAGGAAGTAAAATGAAAATGGCCAGAGCATGTGAGGAATGACATGTTTGCCTAGGATTTGCTATTAACACTGCTGACAACAAAGTTTTTTCTTTTTGAACCAGTTTAAAATTACATACACTCTTCCTTTTCTGGTTTCCCAAGAAATTTTTATATGTTTGGCTTTGCAATATTTCATAATACTCTTCCTCTTCTTGTATTTTTCTAGTTTGTCCTGCAGCTTTCCTAATTTCACTGACACTAACTATATCCCTACACAATAGGAATGCCTCAGTATCAGATGAGGATGTTGATCAGTAATGGTTCCTGCCATTGGTAAAAGAGGTCGCAAAACATGAACTAACCATTTAATGAAGATACATGTACATATGCGAGCTTCATTATTGCTGCTCTCATGTTTGCTTTTTGTTGAGCATCAGTGGCAAAACTTTCTTGTGTCTCTTATACATGAGTTGTTTTGTAGTGCTGAAATTTGGACATTCAAGTCTTTTTCCTGCTTTGGTTGTTTATCACCATGGCAGGTTTGGGTCCTCTTTACATGTAATAAATGTCAGGTCCTCCAGATTTGATAAGAGTCATCATCATAATGTGTTCGTGGGGGCCAGATATTTCGATAGTACCTATTTTTTGCATATTTGTTTTTCCATTTTTATCTTTTCGAATATATCTCCATGCTACATTTTGATTTTACATCTATGATCCCTTTCCTTTTCTCTTTAAAATTGTTTGTTTGTTTTTTTTTTTGAAATGATGAATTATACTTTTTAGCTATTGAATGCCAGATTGGATGCTGAAACGTGATTCCATCACTTGTTGCTGATATATTCGGCTATAGGTATGAACTGATAACATACAGTATTTCCTATGTTTGTTTGTTTGTTTTTTTTTGAAGTTGGTCATCTTCATATAAATGCATAAAAGACCTAGTGAATGGCTCATGTTGTGATTGTGATCCTATCTTTCCTCTGTTAAATTGTAATTCTCTTCTTCAATTCGAAGGTAACTGATATATGAGACGTCTGAGTTTGAATCAAATTCTCTAGATATATATCTTGGTGGATTTAGAGAAGCGAGGACAACATCCCGTGGTGTAGAACAAGTTTGATGAGCCTCTAATCAACAAAATGAAGGCATAAATTCAGAAAAAGAAAAGAAAATATTAGATCAGTCATATTTAGCACAACCCAATTGGGATATACGTTTCAAACATGTAATGAAACAGTATGCCTACTTCTGTCTTGATCTTTTGCTTCATGAAACTTAAAGAGGTTCAAAACTTGATCAGCATTGAATATTGGTTTATGATTTTGATCTTTCTACTTGCTGAATGCAATACTTCAGCTCCTTTTGGATGTTTATCCTTGATGGTGACATTACTATGTCATTCCAAATTGAACCAGCAGCACAAGCTGGGTTAGGAGACTTGTAAAGCTCATGTATCGAGTCTGCTGCCTCGTTCAGGCTAGCAACCCTTTTTAGACAGTCTATTTCGTCTGGATCAACCAGCAGAGTCTTGTCTCTGTCTTTCCATCCTATCAACTTCACGGCAATTATTGTGTTAGTATTTTGATGAAGCACATGTGAACAAACATTTTGGTTACAGCTATAAGCATGACAGCTACGGATATTGTTGTAATTCATTTTTCTAACTTTAACATTTCTGTGTGTTTCTTTTAGCACTAGGAGTTGGAAGACTAGCTTTGTGTAAAGAGAGGATCGGCTCAAGTGCAAGTTGTCTCACTGCAGAACTCAAGTAGTAAGCTCTGCACTAATTAGGTTCCAAAGTTCTAACTTGCAAGCTTCCAGGCTTTAACCTTACAGAATTCAAGATCCCGGAGCACAAGACACCCAGCTTTCTGAGAGCCAGGTAAGCGCATCCATTTTATGTAGTTCATTATCAAGATAAGCAATACAATTCCTACTTTAAAATGTGCATTACCAAACTCTCAGTGAAATCTGCCCCTTGCACAGCTGATGTAAGCCTTAGACATAAATTCTTGTCTACTTTATTTAGCCTGGTTAAAAGCTTTGACATGCTAGAAAGAACAATGCAATAAGAGATGGATAGTTCTTGACTATGTACCTTAGGTGCACCTTCCAAAGTATTGGTGCAATATAGCCTGGCGTTGTCAACCAGTTGGCAGTAGGTTAGAAATGCATTCGCAAATCTCTTGTGGGATTTCAATTGTGAATTTACTCTTACACCTCTTCTGCACATGATAGCTCTCCTGCACATTATTCCATTATATCAAGTATCTCAGGAAGAAACACTCTTATCCTCTTTATATATGCAGTTAAAAGTTGAAGATGTAGAAAGAAGATCACAGATATTATATTCATAATTTGCTAACCTTATGCCTCGGACAACTGCTAAATAAGCATCACAAACAACCCCAACCAGCTCTATCCTATATGGTTTTCTCTTTTTGTGTCCATCTAGCAGCGGTTGTTCTTCTTCCAATTGCTCCCAGTAGCTCTCAGTTATAGTTCCATCACTTTCTTCCTTGTAACCAATTCCCATGCGATAACGTCGGCGGTGGACATTTCTAGCCATTGTTATTGTCTGCACAACAAATGGTTGCCAGGAGAGTGTCCCATCCATGATCACGTCCCGCCCTTCATTCAATGCTGTCACCAAAAGAGAAGATGCTGCATTCGTGGATGATTGGTGGACCTGGTGGAGAAAAGCAAAATAGCTTCATCTGAACATAAAATTTTTGGAGAATCTTTTCCACAAAGTGCCAACATGGAGCGGAAGGTAAACTTGGAATCTTTAGTATTTGGAATTAGTTTTGTATGAATCCCATTTATGTGATTTTATGAATTTATTATGCAATTTGGGTGGCGGCGGCGGTGTTCTCAGGTTTGGGAAAAGGACAAATATCTTACCAATTCAGCAGTTTGTATCATGTCTCCATGCCCTCTGGAGCTAAGGGCTCTGTAGATGACATCAGATTCTTTGAAGGCATCTGCCTCAATAATCACTGCATTTCCTGCTGCTCCTGCCCAGAATGGTCTGTTTGTGAATCATCAAAGCAGTAGATGTTATATCAGCATGGTTTGTTTTAAGGATCTGTATTAATCCTAATTATTCATCTTTCAAAGAGCTGCTCTGACTATGCAAAAGCATTATAAGCTAACATGTAAATTGATTTGAATTGAATACAGAAGACATGTACTTTGCAGATGCCTAGAGAAGTGTTCTTACTCTTTGAGAATGTCCTTGAGCACGGTACTCTTCCCAGCACCCATTCCTCCACCCATGAGGAGGAGCACTGGACTTCTATCAGAGTGCGCCATTGGAGCCATAACCTCTGTGCATCGTGAGTCATCAGTTGATGCTAGTCCCATTGCTTTCATTTCCTCTACCAGTGTATTGAACACCCTAGCAACCTTTAGATTTTTGGTCACCCTCTCGAATCTTTGTTCCCTGGATTTAGGAAAAAGAAAGCAAGAAAAAATTTATCTCTTGTGCACGTCTTGATCTATAGGTTTCATAGCAATGCAGTCATTTGGCAGTCGTCTCCATTTGACAGGAGTTTTTAGATGATTGCTACATGACACACACCATCTTCTATAAACCATTCACATTTGTAGTTTAAAAGGTCTTTCTGTTAAATAACTTTGCTGATGTTGTAACTTGTTAATGCTCAAGGCATGCATGGATATAATGAAAAATCTGCCGAAAGTGGCTTGCTTCTGATTCTTGATTCTGTCAAGTCAAGTTACAATCTTGATATCCTGATTGATAAAGGCTATGTTCGCATTTAGTGTAACAATGGTAATACTACACGGTACTCACCTTGTTGCTGCCATGACAATGTGCTTGAACTTCTTTTTGGGTTCTGCGTCAGCACTCAATACCTGAAAATAAGATGGTAAGAAAGCAACCATAATCTAGTTGAACGCCAGAATAAACACATCTGTATTTAAATTGTAACGTAATTTTTTTACACAATACGATGTGCATCTCATAATTTATAGTTAAATTATGAACCATTTACAATGATTTATATTATTTGATATATTGGATTGATAGAAAAACTTGTTTTAAGTGGGGACAAGCTAATAAGTTTTGTAAGAGATCATTATAATGATTGGTAAATTTTTCTTTCGTTTCTAGGATCTTAGTACTATGATTTGTTTTGTTCTTCCCTCCTGCCTTCCTTCCTTCCAGGATCTAGATCTTAGTTACCTGATGCATGATAAGATCAGCATGGCTCCAATGGAATGCGAAATAGCTAAGAATGCACCTCTCAAACTCCTCGAGAAGCTTCACAAAAAGCGAATCTGCTTCGTGTTCGTCTGCAAAAAATGCATAAATATCTTCTTCACAGCTTTCGCTCTTCCGAATATATTCTGCAGCTAACTTGCAGAGACGGGGACATTCTCTCCGATCCTTAAATCCCATTTGCCTAGCTGCACCATCCATCAATTCAAACAGAGATTTTTTCTTAAGAAAAAATATTTTTACAGAAAAATGATCAGCCATACGTATTAACAAGTAATAGTTTTGTTAACAGAAAACAAGCAATCAGATAAGTTGTATTTTATATATGGGATGTGGATTTACCTACATAATGAGGGAACCTTTCAAGCTTCTCACTTTTGCCTGCTTCTTTTGGTCTTAAACGAGGGATGATCGTTCGATCCTTTCTATGCCGGAGACGATAATGCACTGCTGCAGCAATGAACAACCCAATTGAAGATGCTGCAAAGATCTGTGTGAAGGTTGGTTTGCTGTTATAATCTGCCAAAAAAAATATAAATCATTTCACAATTTCTTGGCCAAAGATTCATATCAATATTATTAAAGATTGAAATATACAACCTTTCTGCATGTCTAAGAACCCCAAGATGCAGTATTTTCTTTTTTTTTTTTTTTTTGGTGTGTGTGTGTGTGGTTCTGATTTGATAATGTTTTGAAGACGGGAAACAAAATTGCCAGTGGTTTTCTTTTTTGTTTGTAGCTGCATGGTTTTCGTTATATATTTGCTTGGAGAACCCGTAAGAGTTACAATGACAGCATGCTAGTTTCTCGTCAAACCAAATTCGAGAGACGACACATGTAACAGCTTAAGCTTCTGTAAGATAGAGACATGGCATTTCACTTGAGTTTGATTTTGTGGATGAGAGGGTATTTAGAGAGCTCTTATTTATGCTTTTACAAACAAGTTGAAGATGATATATATATATATATGTCATTAGTATGAGTCTTTGGATTTTAATTTTGGGTGCAAAAGATCACAGAATTTTGCTATTTTTCTGTTAAATTTATTCCATTTTATCAGAAAATTTTTTTATTGCCTATTTTAATTATTTGATGTGTATATGAATTATTTAAATTGTAATCTATATCTATATAAATATATAAAAATTAAGTGCAAGAATTGTGCTAAGTCATGCTATTAGAGTCATGTAGTGCCATGTGACACTTTGTATGATTGTTAGGTGATATTTATTGTTCTTACATTTTGATCTTGGCTTCCTAACTTAATTTATTATAGTGTTTAATTCATTTACGTAAGTTAGAAGAATTGGTAAATGAATGGTCCATAAGTTATAAGAATTGGCAAATGAATGGTCTTCAAAAGCTTTGAAGAAGAAAACATAAGCAAAGTTTTTCATTATATGTTGTATTTGATTGAGATTTTAATTCGGAGCGTTGATTTCTTGGTTCAATTTTTTTTTTTCCAGTTTGAACTTGAACATTGGTGTTACAAGGCGACAGATGAGGTACTTCATCTGCTTTCATTTACAACTTTTTGTTTGTAGCATAAATGTTTACAATGTAACTAAAATTTATAAATGCAGTATGCAGGTTCAGCGTGGGATGAGCTCAAGCATATAAGACAAACTATCGGGTTTCTGGTATATTTTCATAGCTGAAGCATCTAATAATTTTTTTGGACTGTTATTTGTATCCTTCTATTAAAAGAATAAGATTTAATTCAGATTAATAAACAAGACAATTGCTTTTCACACTAACATCTTATGTTCGCAGCATGCACTCCAATTTGTTTTAGGAA
>CATIWK010080981.1:0-19306 GCA_949634005.1 Mallotus japonicus
CTAATTAATATTACCCAAATATTAATTATTCGACTATGAACTATTTATAGCATATGTACTAAATAAATTTGTAACTCATATTATCAACTCTTGATAATAAATTTATTTAACATAATGCTAAAGGGTAAATACTCAAATAAAGAAACTCTTTGTTTAAATGAATATTATATTGTCATAGGGATAATACACAATGTCATTATTTATTACAAAAATGGCACTAGGGCACATCTATGCTAACATATATATATATATATATATTTGTCAATCTTCTACTCCAATAGAACCCCTTTTTTTTCCTACGTTTTCTCACTTCACCGCCTCGCCTCCTTTTCCTCTGCCTCCCATTCATCATCTTATCTTTCTCACCTTCCCACCTCCTCCTCCTCCTCATCTTTTCCACTTCTCACCTTGGTGCCTTTGTGCTTCCTCCTCCTCTACTCTACTACCGGATTAAAAAGTGGGATTGCAATTTTTTTTTTATGAATTACAAAGGGAAGGTTGCAATGTTAATGGTTTTCGGGTGTTAATGGTGCTACTTATAATGATGATGGTGGTTTGTTCAAGTTAGGGGTGGGCAAATATAACCGAGAACTGAACCAAACCAAACCAACCCTATTTGGTTCAGTTCGATTGGGTTTGTTTATAATTCTTTAAATATCGGTTTGAATCGAATCGAACCAAAGTTGGTTCGATTCGATTTCAGTTTTTGAAAGTAAAAACCGGGAAAAAAAAAATAGAACCAAACCGATATAATATATATATATATATATATATATATATATATATATATTCCTAATTTCTTATTGTCATTTCTGTACTTTATTTTTTCAATTTTTGTAATTTTGTTGATAAATTTAGTTTATCAAAATTATATTGATTATTTTTGTTATATATGAAAATTACTGTAATTTTTTTGATAAATTTAGTTTATCATAATTATTATGATTTTCCATGACATATATATATATTCCCAATTTCTTATTGTCATTTCTGTAATTTATTTTTTTAATTTTTGTAATTTTTTTGATAAATTTAGTTTATCAGAATTATATTGATTATTCTTGTTATATATGAAAATTACTGTAATTTATTTTTTAAAATTTTTGTAATTTTTTTGATAAATTTAGTTTATCATAATTATTATGATTTTCCATGTCATATATGAAAAAGCCCATTTAAAGTCCAAACCAAAATTTTAAATCGAACCGAAATATTTTGGTTCGGTTCGATTTTTAAAATTTTTGTACATAAATTGAAGCGAACTGAATACTATTAATTTTGGTTTTGTATATTTATAAACTAAACCGAACTGACATATGCCCACCCCTAGTTCTAGTGGGCAAGTGAAAACGAATAGAAGAAAAAGAAATGGCAGCAAGAAGATTGAGCAATGCGGCATCTTGAATTCAAAGAGGAAACAGCATTGTTAACGGTTCAATTAGCTCCTCTATTCACCTGCAATATGGCATGGCCCTTCCTGTCGGTAAGCACATCATCTTTGACAAGCCTCTTTCTCTTTGAATTCATTTATGGTGATTTTGGATTTGGTGGATAATGTTGTTGATGATGATATTGGTGGCAGTGTTGGGTGGGGTTTGTGGCATGGGTGGTGGTGTTAATTTGTGCCAGTGGTGATGGGTGATGTTGATAATGGTGCCGGAGGTGGTGGTATGCAAAGATCGAATTTTGGATGATGTTGATAATGGTGCTGGAGGTGTTAGGTAGTTTTTTGGATGTAGGTGGAGGTGGCAGTAGCGTTGGATGCGAGTGGTAATGTTGGGTATTTTTTTTTAACAAAATGGAATTCAATTTTAGGGAGAATTTTTTTTTTTTTTTATCTTCACTTGCTCTAGTATGTGTGTAATTCACTTTCTTAGATTTGGATTCAATTATCAAATTTTGTATTTTAGATTTGTATTTCTTGGCTATGGCCGAACTTGTAGACTTCATTCACATATTTGATGCAGAATCTAGGTATGCCAAGTGCCAAGAGATTGATATGTTTGGGGAAATTACTGTTATTAGAAGATTCAGAAATCGCCTCCTTTTTTGTGGTTGTTGCATTCCCTTATGGTTTTTTCAGAGCAGCACACTTAGACAATGCTAGCGTATATGTAGCTTTAAGAAACTATTTCTGTGAAGGTGAACTTTTTTTAATCTGGCAAAAATAGAAGTTAAATTTTGTGTTGTAAAGAACTAGATATTAATTGTTGTGCATATCTTAGGAAAAAAACATTTGTAGAACTGTTTAGTTTTTAATTCATTTCAATTAAATGTTAAATATGTTTAGTTGTTGATAATATAAAAATTATTATATTGATTATATTACATAAATACTGATTAATATATTTATATTAATTTTACTAATTAATTTTATTGAACACATGAAAAATGACATTTGGTTTAATTATTGCTAATATAAAAATAAAAATAAAAAAGGAGTTAATAGTGGCATATATACATAAATTCAACAAAATATTAAGGGTAAATATGTCTTTTTATGCTAATTAACGTTTCTTTTAAATGGAAGGGGGAAACAATTTGACAGAACTAAAGTAGAGGGGGTTTTAATTAATTTTTCAAATAGGAGGGACGAACTAGTAATTAGGGTCTAACCGCAGGGGGTAATAGTAATTATCCCTTTCTTAAATGACCATTAGTAGTGGTTGGGGTAGATCCTTAGTTTACACCATTGCATGTGAAGTTCAATGTGCCATGGAGAGCGTTGAAACTCAATGAGGCTATAGTATACCTGGCACATCGAGTTGTTGAGCATGTTATACCCATGTGCAAGACTTCGAATCTTCTAGATCTGAACTGGCATGTGGTTGATGCTCTTATCATCTTTTCAGGAGGATCGACTTATACTAAAAGCGTGTTATGTAGAATGCAAGTTTAGTTGTTTATCTGTCGATACAGCTTGCAATCTAGTGATGAATCAAAGAATGGCTCATAGCAAGTATTCATTCAAGCACTTGCCTCATATTATATCTCATTTTCCCTCTTTTGCCTATATGGTTTCCCATTTAGATATTCACACCTAGCCGGGCTTTTTCTTTTCTCTTTTTTTCATTTTTTATTTTCTCTTCTTTTCCTTTCAAATGAGGCTATAGCAAGAATTGAACACTTGTAGTTTTAATGAAATGCTAAAGTGAGGAATAACAACCAAAGTGAACTCTCAATAAAAGTCGTAGGTGAAGCCGCCTATAGTTTAGGCATTACGGTCTATAGAGATAAATGTAAGAGGATTATTGGCCTTAGTCAAAGCATTTACATTAACAAGGTACTGAATAGGTTCAATATACAAAACTCTAAAAGAGAGTTCTTGCCAATGTCCCATGGCATTAGTCTTAGCAAGACTCTGTCCAATGACACAACATAAGTGAGACCGCATGAGTAAAATTCTATATACTTCTGCCATTGGACCCGTCATATATGCCATGTTCTGCACTCGACCAGATGTCTCATATGCCTTAAGCATGACAAGCAGATACCAGTTAGATGCAGGGGAAAGTCACTGGATAGTAGTTAAAAATATCCTAAAGTACTTGAAAAGGACTACGAATGCATTTTCACTGTATGGTAGGAAGGAAGATGAGCTAGTTGTAAATGGTTACATAGATGCCAGCTTCCAATCTGACAAGGATGACTTTCGATCGTAGTCAAGTTATGGGTTTTATTTTAATGGAGATGCACAACAGCCTCAATGAATCTCAAGCAGTTAACAGTGAGTAAGTCTTGGGGAATAGCCAAAGAAAATCATCAAATTGGTGGAATTTGGCTAAATAAGTATTTATCAAATAAAATAGATAAATGTTCTCAAACAAGATTTATTTCCCCAAGAATAATCAACACAATTTCCATTTCATCAAAGAAGCATAATTGTAAATCAATCAAACAATACCCCAAGTTGATTCACAAGCTAACAAAATAAAATGAAAACTGAACAAAAGTGAATTGTAATTACCTTGCTTGGATTTTGTGGCAATGGATGTTATTGGAGATTTGATTCAAGAGTAGCCTTGGTGCTGGGTGAAATTACTAACTTGTGAGGAACAGTGCTTGAGGAGGTTGTGGCGTCAAGCTTTTGACGACCGAAGGAGGAAAGATGAGAAGCTTCTAGGTGCTGCTCGTTGACGTCAAGGCAAGGAGCATCAGCTCCTCTGTTGCACTTCGAATCGAAGAGGACAGTAGGAGCAGTGCCGGTGGAGGAGTTTTCCAACAGTGAAACTACAATAGCTCGTTACTTCTCTGGGCTGATGATGTGCACAGCAGCAGCGGCAGCATTCTGCTTCCCTCTGGGGACGTGGAGTGCGCAGCTAGCGCTATGTCATGAGGGACAATAACTTCTGGTGCTACTTGCGGTGGCCTGGTGACGGCGGATTCCTGCCATTTGCTGATGTTGCTCGCGGTGGCGGTGGTGAGTTGTTGTCCGACAGTGGCTAGTGGTGATCGAAAAAAAATGAGAAAGAAGAAAGAAAAAGAAAAGTAAAAATAGAAAAAAGAAAATTGGGGAAATATAAGATTAAGGATTATGGGTATTGAGGAATTTGAGGAAATTAAGCTAGGAGAAAAAGCAATTTGGGAAGGAGCGAAAATATAAAACTAAAAAATAAAAAATAATTTTGGGGAAAATAAAGTTAGAAATTTTTGGGACTTAGGAGTTGTGAAAGTGAGGAAATTAAAATGGTGTAATGGTTTTTGAGCAAAGAATTGTTTGGGTATTTCAATTTTGAAAATGCAGGCATAGATTGAGAAGAATTTGATTGAAAGAACATTGGGTTCTTCTTGGGGAAGTTGGAGAAATTAACGAGCAATTAATTGATTTCTCTCATTTATTTTTTGCAAAAATTTGAATTTGAATTTTTTGGTAAGGAAGAAGAAGAACTAGGTTGAGGTTAAGAGCTTGGAAAGTGTAGAGAGTTTCATAAAGCTCATTTTTGCCTTTGATAAAAATTAGTGATTCTAATATTGGGCCTGTCTTTAGTGATTTTCCTCAGTGTACTTTTGTTTGTAAATTGGGTTTTCAAGTCAAATTTCACTTTTGATTTTGCATAATCACAGAGGAGAAGAGGGTAAGCTTGCTTTTATTTTACATGTAAATTAGCATTGGGATTGCCCAAGCTAATTACATGCGAGAGGGGCATTGTTTATGCCAAAATAAAATTTTCTGAATTTAAAGCCCAACAACCTAAAAGTCCATAATTGAACAACAAACCTAACCCATAAAATGTCTTGGGAAAGGAAAATGCTAAAAGATTATGGAATTATCTGTGCATTGATGAAAAAGAAGATTCTAAAGATTTTGGATGAGAATGCCTTAGGGAAAAAGATTAAGCCTGGAGAAGAAGGTGTCTGGGAGTTACGTGAATTTATTTCTCCAAGAACGACAAAGACTCTTGAGCTGGAGAAATAAATGAGAGAAGTAGCCCGCAAGTAAAGAACGCCTATAAAAGTAAGGGAAAGAACACAGATCAGGACACAACCAATCATCAACATAACACAAACAACAGTCATCATCATATCAATCATTAGCAAATTTTATTCAGACAATTTTTTGCATAATTTTTAGTTGTAGTTTACAGCAAATTTCTTGTTAAATTCAAAGAAAAAATTATCTTTTAGCTTGTATTAAATCTCATGATTAATACAATTTCTTTTTACTGATCAAGAAGCTCAATTTTCATTAAATTTAATTTCATCTGCTTGAAATCCAAACAAATTGTGGTAAAGGAGTTTGAGAATTCACAATTCGTCTCAGTGTTTTATTTTGAGGAATTTCTCCTCTAGCACGCTCGCAAAAATTCGCTAACAATCTTTTGGCACTCACCTAAAAAAACCAAAAAATTGCAAAACAGCTTTATTTTAAAATTATTGTTGTAGTTAATTGTCAAAAAAGTAAAATATTTTAATTAATTTAGTTTTTGGTTCATTTCTTACCAAAATTATAATTTAATAATGTTTTCAAAGATAATAAAAATATGATTTTATCTATATACAACAATCTAATGTTACAAATTCGCATAATAAATTCAAATCTTAATAAATTTTTTATTTGATCAGTTATTCAACCCACTTTTAATATTTTTAACATTAATAATTTTTTACTTTAAAAATACTTTTATATAATATTTTTATAAAATTATTATTATTATTAATCATTATCAATTAATTTGAATTATTTATGCATTAAATTATATTTAATAAGACTTCTAAAATTATATTATCTAGTTTAATTTACATTGAATGAAAAAGAAACTAACCTAAGTTGAATAGGAAAAAAAATTTCAATAAATTATAGTTAAAATTTTAATTAATTAAATTCTTATTAGAGGTAAAACAGAAGATAATATAATTAAAATAGAAAACTAAACTTTTAGTCCATTTAGAATAATATTTTTAAATATTTTTTTAATAATATATAACAAAATTATTCAATTTTTATATTACAATAGTCAAATACATTTGTAGTAAGTTTTCTTGTCCTCCTCCCTTTTCATGTATTTATATTTTAGATTTTAATAAATTTTATATTAGAAAAAGTATCATTTTTATAGTTTCTTAATGTTAATATCGTTCCCTACTTTAAAAATCTTAATGGGTTTTTTTTATTTTAGTTAATATTTATATAATAAAAAATTTTAATCAACTTTATTTTAATTATTTCCTTAATAAACTTTAATAAAAGATCTAAAAATAACAAAAGTATTATCTTATCTATATAACACATAAACCACTCTCAAAAAATTGTATCCTCTAGTTTTTTTAAAATTAAAATTATAGTTAATTTTTTTAAAAAATACAATGTTTTAATTATTTTAGTTTTTATTTTTTTCCTTGCCTAAACATTACTTTAAAAAGGTTTTCAAAGATAATAAAAATATTATTTTATCTATACAGCAATGTAATATTACAAAATTAATAGACCTACACTATAATAATTTATTAAAATTTTCATACGTTTTTCAGTTAAACAATAATATATTTTAATTAATTCAGTTTTTTAGTTCTTTTCTTACCAAAAAAATTAATAAAATTTTTAGAGACAATAAACATATTGTTTTATTTATACAATCATCCGATATTGCAAATTTAATATTTTAAAAATCTTAATATAATAATTTATAATATAATAATATTTTTAAATCTTAATATAATAATTTAAAATCTTAACATAACAAATTTAACATTTTATAATATAATAGTTTATTTAAATCTTAATAAAGTTTTTATTTGAACAATTATACAACTGTTTTAATATTTTTCACGTTAATATTTTTATTATAAAAATATTTTATATTTTTATTATGAAAATATTTTATATTGTATTTTTCTAAAAAAAATGTTCTTATAACTAGTTATTACTAAATAATTTTAGTTAATTACTAATTAAATTTATTTTGATAATACTTCTAAAATAATATTTTCTAAATTAATTTATAATGAATAAAAAGAACCTAAAGTAATTAGAATAGAAGAAAACTTTCCACTAAGTTATAGTTAAAAACTTGATTAGTGGTAAAATAGAAAGTAATTTAATTAAAATAGAAAACATACTTTCGACAAAATTATAATTATATTTTTTTATTTTTTTAAATTATTCATTTTTTCTATATAACATCAATCAAATACTGTTAGTAAAATTTGTTTGTCTTTCCCCTCTTTGTAAATTTATATAAATTAATATAGTATACAACACATGTGTCACATGTGATTTTTTTATTATTATTGGACTCGTTTCTTATAAAATAAACTTTAATTTTGAATTAAATAATTTTACATAATTACTAGTTATCTGGAAGTACAATTTGCAAATTTTGAAAACGTAAAATGAAAAGTATCAAAATATATATTTTATTATATTCATATTAAAAAATCATTTTTAATTCAATGCAATAATCTGGGTAAATTTTCTATTGAGAAACTATATTTCAACTTTTCATCTTTTAATTATAATTGTAATTGAATACTGTACACATAAAAAAATTTTAATAAATTAAATTTTTATTTTTCTCATAAAATATTTTAAAATAATTAAAATGTTATTTATCTAATAAAAATCCAATGTTACATATTAATAAAATACCTATTTATTATTTTTCAAAAAATATTTTTAGTTCATAATTAGATAATGAATATTAGTTAAATTAATTTTTATTTTTATTAATATTTAATATAATATTCAAAATTTATATTTCTATTTTGTAAGTATAAAAAAAATTCAATGAACTAATTTTGGAAAAATTATGGCTATAATTAATTATTAGATAAAGAAAATTTAGTTAATTTAAAGTTAGTTATTTTCATATTATAATTTTAGTAAAATTTCTAAAAATAATATAAGCAATATTTTGTTTATATAATTAGTTAATATCTTAAATTTAGTAGAGTTTTAATTCATTATAATTTAAATAAATGTTCTATTTAAACAACTTAATATTTTTTAATATTTTTACTTTAAAAATAGTTCTATGCAATTATATAACACTCTTTTAACATCTTTATTTATATAATAATATAATTGTACAAAATTCATAGAGTTATAATATAATAATTTATTAGATTCTTAATAAATTTTCTGTTTAAAAAATTATATAAAATTATTTCAATATTTTTATTTCACTATTTTGTAATTAATTTTGTAAACATCGTTAATTTTAATTTCATTTACATACTTATTAAATTTAATTTAATAATACTTATGAAATTATATTATCAAATATTTAACAAACCTTTTGTTTAAAATCTTATCTCTAATAATAAATTTTAATATTTTTAAAAATAAGATATGAAAAATATTAAAACCATTCTCTTAAAAAGTTCATTTGTTTGGTTTTCATTGTCTATTTGTATTCATTTATCTCCATTAAAAAATAACACTTTTTTGAGCAATTACACTTCATATTTTTCAACATTTTTAATGTTAGTAATTAGATAATGAATATTAGTTAATTTCAATTTCGATTAAATTTTAGTATAATATTTGACAATCATAAAATTTCTATTTTTTTATATATAAAAAATCTATGAACTAACTTTTAGAAAAATTTATGGCTATAAATAATTATTAAATAAATAAAATCTAGTTAATTTAAATTTAATTCATTTTCTTATTCAATTTTTGTAAAATTTCTAAAACTAATCCGAGTAATCTTTTATTTATATGCCTATCAATATTCTAAATTTAATAGATATGTATTCATTATAATTTTAATATATTTTCTATTTAATATATCATTTTTAATATATTTTAATGTTAATGCTTTTTTCTTCTTTAACATTTTTATTTATATAATAATCTAATTTTACAAACTTTATTGAGTTATAATATAATAACTCATTACATTCTTAATAAATTTTCTATTTGAATAATTATATAAAATTCTTTCAACATTTGTATGTTAATATTTTTCATAATTAATTATTTTATAAATGTTATTTTTATTTTTAATTTTGTTTATTTACTTATAAAATTTAATTTAATAAGACTTAAATAAAATATATCATCTAATTTCATTTATATTAGAAAAAATAGAAGCAAATCTAATTAAAAAAAAATATTCAACAAAATTACATCTAAAATTTTTTGTCAATATTTTTCATAATTAATAATTTTCTAAAGATTTTTTTTATTTTAGTATTATTTATTTACTTATGAAATTTAATTTAAGAAGACCTATAAAATATATTATCTAATTTCATTAATTGTAGACAAAATAGAAGCAAATCTAATTAAAATAGAAAAGATATTATTCAACAAAATTACATCTAAATTTTACATTAAATTAGAATCATATTTTAATTAATTCAATTTATTTTTATTAGTAAATGACTAAATTATCTAATTTTTATATAATAATAAATGAAGACTAATTAATAATTTTTTCTATCCCTCCCTCTGCTTACTTCCCTCTCTTTCTATGTATATATATATATATATATATATATATATATATATATAAACATTTATAGGTGGAACTATAAAAATTAAAATAAAACAGTAGTTAGTGTAAAATTCAATCTCTCTAATTTTGAATATTTACTATTATGAAAACTTGTATTCTTTGATTAAAAAAAAAAAAGAAAGAGTTTGTTAGTTCCTCCGGATAAAATATTGGGAGCATAAATGCACCTTTGCCTATTTAATGCATTTTTTTTATAAAACATTTACTATGGCAATTACTAATTATAAAGGAAATTTTTTAAAATTTTATTACTTATTAAATAATGTAATTATTAATTTATTAAACACTTCCTCCATTCCAAACTAATTTTCTTTTTTAGTATTTCACTTGAATTAATAAAGCATTTAATAGACTTAATTATAGGGAAAATAGGTAAATGTGGCTAAATTACCCTTCTCTAGATATATTCAATATTAAAAAGACTTAAAAAATTTTGTAAAATCAATTAATATAGATAAGGTTAACATAACAATAAAATAGGAAAAAAAAATTAATATTGTATTGGAAATATAAAAATGACAAATAATTAGATTTTTTTTTATTTGAAAAGAGCGTGCTTGTTATTAAATTAATGGTTTGAATTTATGGAATGGTCAAACTTGTTTTAAATTTATAAATTTAAGTGAAATGTCAGTTTGGTTTGTATAAGGTTTTCCATTCAAGTTTGAACCTTAATCATGTCTATTAATGCTAATATGTTTATTGAAGTATATGAAAAATTAGGATTTATATATTAATCTTGCTAAAATTCGAGAATTATTTTTAATTTATTTCAAAAAGAAAACCATATGTATAATGAATTTAATCAATATATTATTAACAAAAAAAAAATCTTTTTAAAGCCCTTGGGGGCCTCGTATTAAAATGGATGTACAAGCATAATTGAACAGACTTTTTGCTGGAAGGTCAAAGTCGTCGGAGCTGATCTTTGATTAGGAAAATAGGGTTTTCTTGGTGGCACTGCCTCCTTCCACATCATGCTGAGTTGGACAAAACACTTTTTTTTTTTTGTTAATCCGGACAAAACACTTTTGCTTTGTTTTTGTATGCCACATTTGGGCCCACTTTTCCGAAAGAGCGTCTTAAAATTAAAAGTGCCGAGTGAGTAGGTGATCTTGTGAATTGGCATCCTATTTCTCAGTACGCGGGACCTACTAACGTAATGTTTAGCAAAGAAACCATTTTCTGATGAGCCATTTATAGGGTGAGCATTGCTCCGTTCGGTACGGTTCATGCTATTACTAAATTGATCTGACTTTTGAAGTATTATTTGGAATACCAAAGCGAACCGAACCAAATGATGGATGAAAATTGTCGGTTCAAATGTTCAAAAAATATCAGATAATTTTGGTTCGGTTAATCGGTCGAGCCTATGGCTTGAACTTTTAGGCCAATAAGCTGAAAGTTCAAATAAAAAATATTCATTTCATTTATACAATAATTTAATGGGTTCAAACCTGGTGTTTTAGTTATAATTACTGCTCAATTTAAATTAGAATTTAGTTGCAAAAAAAATATTATACAATTAGGACTATGTACGAGTCGGAGCAAGTCAGAGAATACCAAATCTCCATACCCGAACTGAAAGTCGGAAAATTTTAAAAATGGTTCTCCGGAACTGAAATGAATATCAAAATTCTCCACTCCGAATCGCTCCGAATTTTTGGAACAATTCAAAGCGGAGAAATAGAGCAAATGGGGAATTAAATTCGGAGTGGAGAAATGAAACAAATGAAGAATTAAATTTCACTTTTAAGTTTTATGTTAATATTCATATTAAAATAATTTGAACATAGCTATCAATTTTACTATAAAAAGTATTATTTATAATATTATTGCACATTTATATTCACGCAACTATAACCTAACAATATATATAAAATGATCAATTAGTAATTGTTCAATTGCCTATATAATTAATTTTAAAATAATATTAAATTTTATTTATAACACATAATTATAAACTTGATTATTAAATTTCATTTATAACACAAGAAAAGCCTAACAATGTATATTTCCATAGTGCCTGAATTGCTAAAAGTTTCACTGACCATGAAAATAGATGTTACCTCAGCATAAAGTTGCTATTGAAAGTGAGAAAGGTAAACCACTGATAACAGACAAGGAAGGACAGTGCTTATACTGAGGCCAGGAATGCAGGTCCATTATTTGGATGGCTCTATTCCCAATAATTTTGTGCAATTTGAAATTGAACACTATTGGCAACTGTTGCAGAATATAAATTCAATGGATAATCAGCTACGGCATTTGGTGTACATCATAGAGATTAGAGAATACTATACTTAACCTTTTTTAGGGTCAAAACCACATCAAAGTTTGGTTTTGTGTGTGTCAATAAGTATGTTCATGGATCTCATCTAGTCAGTAATTGTCTGAATGATGATGCATGAATAGTAAATCTTTCTTCCAATAAAAACATAATGGGCCATGGGCTGACGATTGTGGCTATCCTATCATATCATCCAACCTGATTTGGTCGCCCAGGAGTGGTTCTGCTCTTGGGTGGCTCCACTCCTGGGTTGGTCGGACGGGAACTGGTCATTCGGAATCCCACATCACTAATTTGTGGTTGAGTGTGTGTGTTATTAAGCATATTCATGGGATGAACCAAGGTTTGAGTTCACCTTTTTTTTTTTTTTTCAAAACATTATAATCTGCTTTTAATTCAGTGTTATGTTTACACTTTTGTTTTTGTCCTTCCAAGTTTATGCATCCTTTAGTGTTTGGAGACTATTCTAACACAGTAAAGAAGAGCACATGCTTAGGAGTGCCAGCCTTCACCAATTATGAATCCAATTGACTTTCTTATGACACAATTTTACTTATTGAAATTTTTCTTAGCTTAATTATAGTTTGTAATTTATTTTGTTCTATAAATAATATTGAAATAAATTTTTAGTATGTTGTTTTTTAAATATAAAACACTACTATAAATTGATAGTTATTATTTCAAAAAAATTCATTTAAAAAAATAAATTCATCCATGTAACATGCTAGCATTTATCTAGTTTAATTATTATTATTAAGATCAGTAATTTAATAAAATACAAATTCAAGTAATTATGAGAGTATTGCGGAGATCCCGATTTTGACGAATGAGAGATTCTTGTCTACACCGAGTATTTTATACTATATGGTTAAATATAAGATACATAAACTAAGTATAAAACAGTTGGCTAATAAAAATAAAAAATCTAATGTTATTATTCAGATCTAACCATTGAATGTATTTGTAGATCAAAATATCCCTTGACGAATATATTTATGCATCGTTTAGTATACTGAACCATTTGGTTTGGTAAATTTGGGTTAAATATAGGACTCCACAAACATTGTGAAATTGGATGGTACATACTGGCCACCGTCAAAGATAGATGTGACAAATTGCTTTCCAACATGAGTGGTGGAGTGCGATAACTGTAGAGATTAGGAGAAGGATTGGGCTAATGACGATGGTAAGGGAAAAGTTTAGAAAGTCATTTTGGCTTCATCCTCTTACATTTAGTCTCATAACTCAGAGGTGAGTGATGACAAAAAGTGCATATGGGGCCACTTTGGCTGATGCTTCTTCTCTCTCTCTCTCTCTCTCCCCAAATGACCAAAATATTACAATGTGTAACCGTTTGTTTCAGAAGCAGCCAAAGTGGCCAATCAACTTTTGTTCCGGTCTAATTTCTGTCGGTTTCGGTTTACTGAATGGTAATTATTCTTAAATATAAATATTTAGAGTTTGTTTGATATAAATAAATTTCATAAAATTTTATAGAATTTATTTACAAATTCAAATAATATATATTTGATTTAAATGAATTTTCTGTGGAATTTATTTGCAATTCTAAATTTTTAAATTTGTGAAATTGATTATAATTAAACCAAATTCTATTAAAATAGTTGGAATTTCCAAATGAATTTCATAAATTTTAAATCTATACTTTTAAATGACTAAAACACCCCTCCTTATTTTTATTTTCAAAAACATCTTTATATTTAAATGAGTATTTTTTATAAAAACTTGAATTCAAAATTTATACCAAACACAATATAATAAAATATGAAATTTATTTCAAATGAATTTCATAAACCATTCATTTAAACCAAACACACTTCATTAATAAAAATTCATTTTCGAATAAAATGAATTTCTTAGTGAAATTGAACCAAAAAAGGACTTAGTCCAAAAATTTTAGACAATTTAAAATTTAAATTTGAAACTTATTGAGTATAAATCTCCTTTTCGATCAATTGAGCTAAGGCTCTTTAGCCACTTGGGGTGCTTCTAAAACAAGCGATTAGACAATGTAATATTTTGGTAATTTGCAGGGAGAAAAAAAAAAACAAAAAGCAGCCTCCAAACAGCATCTTGCAAAAAGAAATAAGACAAAAAAAAAAAATTTAGCCACAAACAAAGTTTATCATTAAACAAACATATTTCCCATTATCATAATGAAATAATCAAAATTGTCTCCTCTTTTCATGATTTCAATGTTTAAAACAAACCTGACTATTGAATTATCATCATTTCAATGTTTAAAACAAACCTCACTATTGAATTAACACACCATAAAAATTCATGTACTAGACATGTCCCGACATTTATGGCCACAAATCAAGATTTGGGTTTATTTAATATAGTCATTAGCTTAATCATTGACCTGATTGTGTAGGCATGACTGAACAAACATAGACTAAGAATAGATTAAACATTGTTTGATAATTTTGATTAATATTGGAATTTTGACCCTAACCACATTCTTTAGTGAGTCTTTCTTGACATTGGATGCAACTATGAGGACGTCATCAATTGTGAATTTATACATGAATCAGCAAAATATATTATCGCTATATATCATTAACAAATTGTTGAATATCCTGCCTCGTGTTCTGCAAGAATACAACTTTAAGAGATATACCTATATCAAAGACTAATAGCATATGAATTCAAATTTATAAATTCACAAGTATATAGAAAAATAGTACTGTGTATAAAGAACGAATTGTGTAATTCTAAGTTTTGTACGTGAGAAATTTCACTGTCCTTTAGAAATTATTATATGTAAGCCTTTATAGGCCCATGAAGTTTGATGCTAATGACTTACAAGAATTATATTATAAACACTTAAAGGCTTCTCTTTAAAAACAATGTGGAATACATATTGATGTCTCTACTTTTCATTACTAACTATTCCAATGTTTAGAATAAATAGTCCTATCTAATCTAAAATGTGCCCATTTTTAGCTATAAAATTTTAGATTCTTACCAGTAAATTTTATTAGATAGGATATAATTAGATATTTGACATATATTCAATTATTTTATGTTTAACTAATATATATAGACTACATATTTTATGAATTTTAAATAAGTCAAATACAAAAGTAAGAACTTAAAAAATTTTCGTAATTATTTTATTTGATTATTTTTTTTTTATTAAGAGTGCATATATATTTTTAATACACATAGTAATAATAGTAGTTGAACAAATAAAATAAAATAAATAGAAAATAGTTGAGAAGTTACAAATTTTTAACTTTTTATGTTAAATAAAAAAAAAGAAAAAATTATGTTTATAGTCGAATAAAAAAATAAATGTTTTTAGTTAGAATAAAAAATATAATTTTTTGATGGAATAGAAGACTGATGTTTTAATTATAATAGAATTAGAAGATTGTACATAGAATGGAACATATTTATTTTAAAATAATAACTTTTATAAATTTGTTAGTAAAAATAGAAAATTCAATTGTTTTACATGTAAGACTTTTGAAGTGAATACTAAAATATGAGAAGGGACAGTTGTCAAATTTTAAGTTTAATCATTTTAGAGCTCAGCATTTAATATATACTAGTCGTCTACCTACGTGTTGCGCATACTATATATAATATATATTTTTTTAATATATTTATCAATTCTAATAATGGCATATGTATAAAATTTTCAACAAAAATGTAAATAAGTAATGCTTTAAAAATATAAATCATAACGATACGCATAAGGTACTGAGGACTGGTTAAATCACAGTGTCACGTATTCCAATTGTAATGTACTCTTACTTAAGGTTTTTTTATCGTGGTTGTAATTAGATTGTTTAAGATTAAAAAAAAAGAGAGAATTGTAAACAAGAAAAGATAAAGAATACAGTTTATTATGAATTATTATACCCCATAATCATAATCACATTTTAATAAGAATCATTGTCCTCCAAGTAAAGGACAAATAAAGGAAGAATGCTCAAATTCACTAGGAAAAGGATACACAATCCTTGCATAACAAAGAGGTCGAGTCCTACAAGCTAAAGGATTCTCATCAATAAGGAGTCCAAATTATACTAGGTTTGAGTCAATACTTTCCCTATATATACGACTCATGTTTCTTATATTCATTCATTTTCTCAACATTCTACACACACAACACTTTCTACATTCAATATTTTCTCTCTCAAGATCCTCACTAACTTAAGCATCGGAGTGTTTATGGGGATCTCCCCACCCATTCACCTTGCTCTTATTATTAACTTATGTGCAGGATTCAAATGATTCCCAAATGAGTTATCAAGTGGCGCCGTCTATGGCAAGCCTTTGAATCGAAACCATCATTGTCTTAAAAATCAAAAGCATTCTGAAAAACATCCATGACGTCTAATCCACCTCCCCCAACCACCCAAGGAACAACCTCCTATGTGCAAGTTATTAACCCAATTACACTGATGCAACCAATTGAATCCTTGTCTCATTCGCTTCCTACTGGATAATTCACACCCCCGATTAACACTCAGAGTTGGCCAAGTCCCCCAACGGGAACTACCATATCGTATTATGCACCCTCGCATAATATAAATCGGCCAATAACTTCTGTGCCTTTCCAAGCCTGCCAAAATTCTCTATTAAAGGCATACCTAACTTGAACCCTACTACCCCAACATCGAATTTACCCCTTTATATGAAGAGGCTCTTATCAATAATATAAAAACTCAGATGAGCTTGATGCAACAACAACTTCAATTTTTAATCCAAGATATTATTTCGACAATCAGAACATCAGCCACCATAAATACTATCATACCTCCAATAGGAACGAATGCGAATGTCAGAGACATAGGATTAGGGAAAGACAAGAAAAATGGAGAAGTCGAGTCTAGTATGAGCATTCCAGCTTTAAATGAATCTAAAATCTCCCACTGAGTACAGGAGGCTATTCAAAAAGCTCAGACGGGACTGAGTATAAAAGATGAATGTACTCTAAATGGAAGCACCCCATTCATCAGCTGAATAATCAGAACTGAAAATTCCTCATAAGTTCAAGCTGCCACAACTAGATCAATGATGAGACATGAGACCCAGTCAACCATATATCATCATTCAAAATGAAGATGATGCTCTAGAATGTCAATAATGCTATATTATGATGAGTATTCCTGAGTACACTCACCAAAATAGCCCAGAAATGGCTTCACCAGCTACCAGTGAATTCAATTTTTTTGTTTGAATAATTAGTTAAACAATTCAGGACACGATTCATTATAAATATTTCACCTGCTAAAAGTATTAACGACCTCCGTACATGTAGACAAGAGGTGAACGAGTCTTTAAGAAACTGTCTGAGCAGGTTTAATAAAGTGGCTATGCAGATTGAGAATCTGAGTGACGAAGTAGCTGTAAATGCTTTAAAGTCTAGTACTAGGATGAAAAAATTACGGGATAAGATCATGATAAAAAAACTAAAGACCTTCTCTAAAGGGATGGAAATAGCAACAAAACTCATAGATTTGGATGAAGATAAAAAGCTTTGTGAAAAGGATGAGAAGAACTCGAATAAAAAAAGAAGAAAAGAAGGATTCCATAAAGCTCCGAGTCTCAAGCACACCATTTAAAAACCCAACATAAAGTTTTAGGAGGGAAACAGAAAGATATACACCATTTAATGCCTCCAGATTTGAAATACTAATGTAGATTAGGTAGAATGGTGTAGGTATACCTCTAGCGAAGAGGTTAAACCCGATTGGTGCACCAACTCGAGATAGGAGGTAATATTTTTAATATCATCAAGATTATGGCCACGACATTGCTGCAGGGAGTTAAAAAGAGAAATAGAGTGGCTTGTACATAATGGGAGACTCAGAAGATTTATGGATGTTATTAAGAAGGATAGGGAATCAAACACATCAAATATTGATAAGTCAGATAAGAACACTATAACAAAAAAGAGATTTTGAGACATCAGTGAAACGTCCCTAAAAATGAGAAAAACGTCACTAATAAGTATTTGAGACGAAAATAAAACATCACAACTGGCGTCCCTATAGCCCACTGATAGTTTTTAGAGACGAATTTCATAAAATGTCTCTAAAACATCGCATTTTGAGACATAAAAAAACGTCCCTAAAAGTCTAAGCCAAGTTGAGCCGATTTCAAGCCTATTCCATTAGAGACGAAAGAAAACGTCCCTAAATGTACTATTTTGTGACGTTTTTTCAATTCATACCAAATAATCATGTTTCATTTATTTTGTAATTTTATTTATTTGTTTATTTTGTAATAATTTTTTATAATTTCAGTATTCATGTTAAAATAATTTGAAGCAATTAAATATTAATAATATTATTTCATTAATAAAATGAATTTACATGAGTTCAATTTAATTACAAAATCAATATAAACTACCCTCAAATAACTTGAATAATTAATTGAACTATCAGGACTTCTTGACTTCAAAACAAAATTACAATCCAACTAAATCTAACAAAATACCAATTCTTCCTTTTTGCTTTTGTCAAATGTGCATCCATTTATCTATAACTCATTATCAATCTTGTTTGCTGTGGTATAGCCTTGAAGAAATAAAAGTTTATCTGCAAAAGAGAAAAGAAAAAACAAATATGGAATCAGCCAAAAGAGCAACAAAAAAAAAAAAAAAGGAGCTGTAAGTAACATTACATATTGTTACATGTCCAAGAGAAACTTAAAATTATTTTTCTTCAATCTACATAGCAATTATTGCAAGTAAAATGCATATTTACAGCTGCAAACATCATTTTTAATCATGGGTGACAGTTAGCAACTGAACGCAATTGATGGAATACCAAAAGGAAGAGATAAAAGCACCTTATAAATTTTTATAATATATTATACAAATATTTTAGCAAAGTAGAGTGTGTTTTATGGCCCAAGAACAAGAAGTTTATCTCTTACAATACATAGACAAAATGACATAATTAGCATGCCTAAAATTAAATTATTGTTTATCTGAAGCTCAACTGTGTTTGACCTTGTTTTTACTTCACACTAGCCTGCATCATTTTCGATTATTAATATTATAATTAAA
>CATIWK010080989.1:0-14866 GCA_949634005.1 Mallotus japonicus
AAGAGGTTAGTATTCACCAAGAATATCATAATCAATATTGTGACTGTGTTGAATACAATAGAAAGTTGTGTATTATTAATATTATTATTATATTTTTTAGATCATTTGCTTGATTTAGATTAA
Source organism: Mallotus japonicus (assembly GCA_949634005.1). Taxonomy (NCBI): domain Eukaryota; kingdom Viridiplantae; phylum Streptophyta; class Magnoliopsida; order Malpighiales; family Euphorbiaceae; genus Mallotus; species Mallotus japonicus. The sequence continues at coordinate 124 of CATIWK010080989.1, forward strand.
AATAATTGCTAGATAAATGAGAAATCGAATAAATGAGAAATCGAATAGAGAGTTCGGATTCCAATAATCCATCAGGATTACAACAATTGAGCATTTTTTAAAAAAATTTAATACGAAATGTACAATTATTTTTTTTATTAATAAACAGTCATTTAAAATTCAAATTATAGGCTAAACTTATAACAAATTATAAATATTTAATTTTTTATAAAATATGGTGATAAATGTTAAATATTCTAGTGACAATAGTCCATTTAATTCTTACCTTCTTTCTCCGTGTTCAAAAAAATTTCTAAAAGTACTATGTTTCGTACAAAAAAAAAAAACTTATTAAATTTTAATTTATTGTACAGTTTGTATTAAATTTTTTTAAAAAATGCTCAATTGTTGCGATCCTGATGGATTATTGAATCTGAAATCTCTGTTCAATTTCCCATTTATAACTAAATTGAAATCATTAATAAAGTTTAGTGACCATTCGTACAATTTACCCACCACGATGGCAAGCAAATGCCCTGAATCAAATTATACTCAAAATGTGCAGTCAACTTATGAATTGACTGACTACATGGTAATGGCCGAATCTATTATCTAAGAACAGATGGAAGTATGTGGTCAATCATTTCATGTTGTCAATCCAATAAAATATGATCGCAATGGAACTTTCTACTAACGTCTCTGCCTCCTTTAGCCTTTAAGGAGAAGCAAGAGAATTTCAGCCCCCTTAAGAGTCCAAATAGGGGATTTTGGTATTTAAGTCGCAATAACGTGCATGATAAACTCATGTAGAATTTTATCTCCTGTAGAAATTTACAAAAATGCAATTTGGATTCCATCTATCTTAAAAAAGATTGAGATTATATGTAGTTTCTCACAAAATAAGATCATAGTGTTTTCTCAAAACACGCCATCCTTTTTTCCACAGGCTGCATCTCTGCAGATGAAAATGGTGATCGGCTCTTCCTTTCTGACAGCAACCATCATCGGATTATCATATTTGATGGGAATGGAAAGATAGTGGATTGCGTATGTATTGAAATTCTTCCAATTGATTTTAAGTCAAACTGCTCTAATATTCTTATTTATTTATTTATTTTTTTACTTTTAGGAAGATATTTCCACATTGTTCAAAGGCAAATGTTGTTTACCACTTATGATGCACGGAAACATCAATTAATAGGCATTTCCCTGTATCTGTATCCCCTTTTCTCCGTATCCATGCTATCTAGACACTTCAGTTTAGAAGGCAGACACTTTAATTAGAAGTTGTTTCCCTTTGTCCGTGTCCGTGCTACCAAGTTTACCGCAATGAATCTTCTTTATGTGAAATATTAATTTGTGATAACTACTGATTTATTACTTTCACAATTTGGTTATATTCATTTTCTCCTAGTAGTGTGTTTGGAAATCATTCCTAATGATGGTCAATGAGCAAATTTCACGTGCTTTTGTAATATGGGTCACATGTTAAGTATGTAATTGCTCCATTATCAGTTTATTTTGTGATTATCTAGTGTGCTAGAGTGGATTTTTGGGTGTGTGGTAAAGGACTTCAATGGATATTGTTTGGGTTCTCTATGGTTTAACCTTTTTGTTTGTTTTGTTATTAGCCTTACTCAATACATGCACTTGTAGTGCTGAAGCATGATATATAGTTGGAAAAGAAAACAAAATAGATATAGACTTACATTTTTCTTTATATGTCAGATTGGTTCTTGCCCAGGTTTTGAGGATGGAGAATTCGAGTCTGCCAAGCTGCTGCGTCCTGCTGCTTCCTTTTATCATGAGGCTGAGGATTGTCTTTATATTGTAGATGCAGAGGTGAATTTCTATTTAGAAACTCTTGCACTGTGATTTATGATGTTGAAAATGATGAGTTCGTTAGAGTTGTTGTTATGCTTTAGACCAGCTCAAGTTTTCAACTAATTATTTTTTGATCATAGCCTCTACAAAAGTATAATGCTGAATCATTTGCATTAATTTGCTGAATCAGCTGTTTTCTTAACTGTTGGTTCCTGCTAGATGTATAATGGGAACAATGTAAAATCCTAGTATAGTATACTTTTTTTTTTTTTTAGCATAGTTTCCTCCCTAAGATTCGACCTATATCACACTCTCCTCCCTCTTGTTTGAAAATCGAATTTTTACATCCATCAGTTTTAATTTTGTCAACACTTAACCCTCATTTTAACTTTTTCGTTAAGTTTTTTATATCAAAATACATTTAACTTCCTATGTTTTATAAAATTAAAACAGTTTAATTCCTAAGTTCTAATAAAATAAAATAATTTAATTCTTCAATTTTTTGATTATTTTAATTTTAAAATTTCAATACGAACTAAATTTTAGACATGTACACATATCTCCATCAAATATATTTTCTTAAATTACACAAAACACACACACTAACTCAAAAGTCAAGTTGTAATCTTAATAAATTTATAAATATTCATTCTTTTACTTAATTTTATTAATTTTTCTTTCATATAAAATTAGTATTATAAAAAATTTAAGTAATTAATAAAATGAATTACTTCAAAAAAACGTAAAATTAATGAAATTAAACATAAAAAATAATTATAAAATAAAATTAATGAATTTATTAAAATAATAATTTATTCTTTAATTTTGAAATGTTGATAAAGATATGTGTAATTGTTGAAAATTTAGTAAAATAATGATATTTAAATTTGAACTAACTAAAAAAATTAAAAAAGAAACAACATTTTTTTTATTTTATTAAAATAAAGTGTTAGTTTTTATAAAACATAGGGGTAAAATGCTTAGTTTTTATAAAATAGAGGGAGTAAAATATCTTATTCATTAAGATATTAACGGAAAATTTAATGGAAGGGCTAAAATGTTCACGGAACTAAACCTGAGACTGAGAGATGTAAAAATTCGATTTTCAAACAAGAGGGAGGAGAATGTAAATTAGTCAAACTTAAGAGAGGAAAATATAATCTGATCTTTTTTTTGCCATCATCATAGACTTTAGATTTCTCTTATGTTGCTTTATTGCTTACATATATTCCTTCTTATTTTATGTGTGAGTGTGTGTGCGTGTGTGTGTGTGTATATATATACATATAAAAAAAAACACTTTCTTATCCTAGATTTTCACAGATGCATGTCAGCTATGGATGCTAATAAACTTTTCCTCTAACCTTAATGACAGCAATAGCTACATAACGTGATTCTTAATAGATGATTCACTGTCATTTCAAGTACTTGCCATTTGATTATGCAATGGTTAGATGGTTCTGTGACATTGTTTTTACTTTATTGACCTCAATTCCTAAGAACCAAGCCATCAGGAGAGCTGACATGGAAAGGCGGGTCTTAGAAACTCTCTATCCAATTTGTAGCGTTAATAAAAATAGCACTAGTAGTGTATGGACCTGGATGCTGAATACAATGGGTTTTGGAAGTAACAAAAATATGAAGTCCAAAGAATTCGTTTCGCAACTGCAGTTTCCTTGGCATCTTTTGAAGTCAGTGGATGATAGTTTATTACTCTTTAATCGCAGGTAAACTCTGATGTTCTTGACAATTATTTTTTATGTTATTTTGCAAGGTGTTATGTTTGCTTTTGTTTTTGTGTTTTACGTGGTAAAGTATTACGATGCATAATATTTAAAGTACAATTTGCAGTTTTCTTGAAATGTAAATTTTGCTTTTGCCTCTCCACAGTGTTTCTTTTTAGGTTAGAACATGGATGTGGATTTTGAGTGAGTAAACCTTCTAATTGAATTGGAACTGGAGATCTAGTTTTACAAGAAATTTATGATTACAGGTGAGAGATTTTGTAGTGTGTGGGAAAATCAATTCAAAGAAAAATAAACAAATAAATTGAAGGAAGATGAAAAGTGATTGAGACATATAGGCGTAGAAAGATCCTTAGAAAAATGAAATTGGTCCAATGCAGCAAAATATCAAAACCTTTAACTAAACTTTTGGTTATTTTGTTCGATCATGGCTATTTTGTTCCATCATGGATCCATGTCAGACCTAAGGATGCAACCTTCCATTTGTAACTTCAGTGCTAGATAGAAAGCTATTGTACCTTTGTCATAGTTCACTTAAATTTTGATTTGTTAGTGTAAGTTCCAATGGAAAACTTCCAGAATTTTAGAAGTAGACATTGCATATTGAATCCTGAATGCGTTCTGTTCCATAAATGTTCAGAAATTCTGTCCTTTGCATTTGGACACCTTTTTTTCCTGTCTTAACAAAAATCATCCTATTAAATGTTTCATGCCACTTGAGTGATTGCCTGCTGCCAGGAATTTTTTTTTTTCATATATATCTGTTTAAATAAACCAAATATCCTAGTGCCTTTGCTTTGATCTTCGTTATAATGCCTTTCCAGGTTACATTTAGGTCAGAAGTTTGTGACGTGACATAAGGTTCATTATGGTAAAATTTTGTTTTTATTTGCAGTTTTGAATCCTTGTGGATCATGGATTTGGCATCAGGAGAAATAAAAGAAACTATCAAAGGTTTGAAATTTGTCATCTGTATATATATATATATATTAATGGTAACTATTTGAGTCTGATGTTTGCTCATCACAAAACTGAAAAGGACTTCCAAAGATTTTGGAGACCTGTGGACAATTGATTATGGAGAAAGTATCCCTCTTGAAACAGATGCCAAATGATTGGGTGCAACAGCAGATTGATGCCAGTTTCTCTCCAGAGGGGCTTCCATTTTCTAGTCTCCTATCGTCTGTAACAACCTTTCAAGGTCACATAGTCATGTGTGACACAGGTCTGAAATACAATATTATGTTTTTTCGTATGCTATTTTATTATTTAGTTTCGGTTATTACTCATTTATTACAATACTTTCTTGAAGTTGCACAGAGGGTGCTGAAACTAAATAGAGAATCAGGAGTCTGTTCAAACTATCACTTTTCAAATTTTGGGATCCTTGGATTTCCTTATTGGCCATACTTTCATCTGGAAAGAGTTTATTCTGAGTAAGTAAAACCAGAAGTTTTGCATGCTTAAGTTTTGGCAAACTTATTTCCCTCTAAATCCTGCATGAACTGGTTGTTAGGCATATGTGGCAATGCATGTAAACCTATTTCATTTTTGTCATTTCTTCATTTGTCTGATTTGACAGAGCTCGACTTGGTGGAGGAGGGATAGATCATCTTGAATGTTTTAACTTGTTTCCAGGTATTTTGTTGTTGATTACTTCAGTACAGATAGAAAAGAATGGTTTGCTGCAGCCAACTTTAGTTGGAGTGAAACTAAAACTTGGCAGACAATGCATTTGACTGGAATTCTATTTATGCTTTTGAAAACGTTTTGTGTCCTTGAATATGACGTAAAATAAAATTTTCTTACCATATGATAGATTGCTTACAGTGTTCTCAAACCATATAATACTATCAGAACATTCTTTTGAATATTTTTAAATTTAAAATTGGTTTTTGGTTTATTTTGAAAACTATGCCTTTGTGTGACTTGCTTATTTTGGTCTCCCTTGAGTGCTTGAACTATGGGTAATATGTTCATGACTTCGTGCAGCTGTTTGGAACCTCCTGATTTGTAGTGTTATTTCTGATTCATAATTTTAGATTTACAGGATTATTTCAATGATAATAAAAGCATGCAGTCAGATAGTTGCATGCTAGGAGCACTATTTTGTTTCCCAAGTTTGTTGCTGCTTCTGTAATGGTTTATTATGCTGCAAATTTTTTAACATCAAATCGTCTGTGCATTTACAACAGGTAGGATTGACATACGATTGAATGTAGACATCCCTGTAGATATTGAGCTTGCTGAGCCATTACAGGAAGGATGTATATGGTGCCAGGCAAGAGGGGCTGCCACTGAACTGTTGGGAAGAGAGGGTGCTGTGGGGACCTCAGAGAAGGTTGAGTTGCACATGTATTTTTCTCATTTGTTCGTTTCTAATGTTGTCATTTTTTTTTTCTGCGACTCAGGTCTCTTTTTTATTAGTGCAGGTTGGTGTCGCCCAACAGTGGTATGACGATTTGGATAATTTGGCTTTTTCAACTCTTGAGTCAGAGATGATTGCTGAGGGCAGTTGTACAACATTAGATCCTAAATCTGAAGATACTGGTGTTCACATTGATTGTTCTGTCAACACAAGTCCTGGCACGAGTGAGGTAAGCTTGTCCTTGTTCTTCGCTAAGATTTGAGTTTCTTCTCTTTTTATAGTTGTCTCTCTATGTATGTTACATGTACGTATGTGTCCTGATTTCTCCAAATTTCAGCTGAAATAAGGCTACATTATTGGAAAATAAATAGAAATATCTAATGGAAGTAAAGTCGAAGTTTATCTGTTGTGCTGATGACATGTATTTTAGTAAAAGAACATGTTTGTTTATAATGTTATTACTTTTGAACATACCAATATGTTTGGTAATTACCATTTTTATATTTTACTTTTTAAAATCAGTGGAAGTATCATATGATTCATTTATATTCATTTCCAGGGTAGAAAATATTGTTAGGGCATCTATATATTAAATAATGTTAGTTAGGGAACTTGTGTCTTGGAGTCTGCAACAGGTCAGTTTCAGTTCAAAACTGAAGTGAAAAACCCAAACAGAGCTGGACCGAACCAGTTTGGTTCTCATTAAACTTATTTTTAAATAATTTTTTTAATTTTTTGTTTATTCACTTAATAATTTTTAAAGAGTATTTTTTAATGATAGAACAAAAAAAAATATTTTTTAGTTATACTGTTACATATATTGTAAAGCAAAACCAAACTGAATTTAGAAAATGTAGTTTCAGTTTCGGTTTGGTCAACTTTTTTGGTCTCTAGATTTGACTGAACCGTTGCTCACCCTACTTCTATCCCCTAATAGGAGTTATCCTGTCATATGAAACCTATTTGAGTGAACCGTTGTAGGTAAAATAAGATGCTTTTTCAAACATCCAAAATCAGTAGTAATTGGAATGTGGATCTAATCAAGTTTCTGTGTAGTTTCATTATTTAAAACTAGTGTCAATTGCCTTTTATTGTTTTCAATTAATATAATAGGTGATTATATATGCGGCACTGTATCTAAAACTTCGAAGGCATCCTGACTCGCAAGAGGACAGTCAGGAGAAATATGCAGCAAGGATAGCAGATATCTTAAACCCAGCAAAAAAGGGAGGAATAGGAAGAGATTCATGCATTCAACTCTTGTTAAAATCAAATGCAGATTTGAGAGACCTCGTCTTTATGAAGTCTTTACATGTGAGGATTAAAATGGATTGCCTTGATCACCCAAAAGCTGAAAACGGAAAAGATATCATCTTGACCAATGACTCAATCAAAGTCAATGTTACACTTCCGACATGATTGCTAGCAGTGCACAAGTACAGACGATTATGATATTGTTGTCATCTAGGACTCGTAGCAGAAAGAAGATGGTTGGATTGAAATTCTTCTTCACCAAGCCAGCCTCGTCCTCTTCAATTTGATAACAGAACTTCCAAATGAAGTAAAAGAGGGGGAAACTTCTCCAGGGTATGTATGTTAAACTAGTATTGAACCAAGAAATTTTCTGTGCATATGACTATATGTGAGAGCCTTACATTGTTCTCCATATTGTTGTTAATGTTAGTATTTGAAAAGATGATCAATTGATGCTAGAATAGGATAGGATATTAAATTGATTCTTTAACTATATTTTGATGATAAAAGTAAAGAAAAGAAAAAACAATTCTCAGGTTTTCCTATATGACATTGTAAATAACTATGTAATTTGCAATCGTCACTGATGCCTCTCATATATAATTTAATATCCTTTATAATTTACTGAATGTGGCACTGTATCTTAAACTTCCTGAGGCATTATGAATTGTGAATTATTGTTTTCCTCTGACTTTTTATAAAAATATAATTAGGGGTGTAAACATAATTATGAATTATTTTTTTACAAAAATATAATTAGGGGTGTAAATGAACATTGCGGTTTTTTTTCTTAAGATCGATTTGTTAAAAGCTTGTTCGTTAAGTTAAACAAGCTGAGCTTAAACTTCGGGTAAATTCTATGAACGGTACCAAAATTTTACACTTGATTACAAAATGGTACCATTACTTCAATTTGTATCTTTTTGGTACTAAAACATCGATTTTAGTTACACCGGGAAGTTCCAAAAACACAATCAGGCCAAATTTTATGATGTGGTAACCGGAGATGCCCCGTCAGCAGCCACATTGTATGACACGTCAGCAATTAAAAAAAAAGTGAAAAAAAACAAAAAAAAAAGCTTAAGTTAATGATGCTGCTTGTTCAGAATTGGATTATTTCAGAATTCTTTCAACTGGTCCGAAAAGTAAAACATCAAACAAGTTGCAACAGTTTGTCGATGTGGTATACGATGTGGCTGCTGACAGGGCATTTCTGGTTGCCACATCATCAAGGCCTGATTGTGTTTTTGGGACTTCCCGGTGCAACTAAAATCGATGTTTTGGTACCAAAAAGATATAAATTGAAGTAATGGTACCATTTTGTAATCGAGTGCAAAGTTTTGGTACCATTCAGAGAATTTACCCCTTAAACTTCATTTTGAGACTTGTATGATAAATGAATAGAGTTCAAACATTATAAAAGCTCGGATTGTCAAATCTTGTGAACATGCTTGTTAATATCTTTGTGAGCCAGCTTGCGAACAGTCTCGTTTAGGAAGTTCGCAAATAGACTCGTCAACAAGCTCGTGATCAAACATATTTAGCAAACAAGCTCGTGAATAAACTCATGAACAAATCCATTTACAGAGCTCGTGAACAAGTTAATGAATAAGCTCATTTAGTATTTGTTAAATATAATTTAATGATATATTATTATTAAGTAGTAAAATTAAATAAATATAATTTTATAGTAGTCGAATTAAATAAATATAATTTTATGTACTAAACAAATATTGTATAATACTATTTTAATATTAAGTAAATATGATGTTAATTTAAATTAGAACTAAGTAATAAAATTACATATGATAAAATTGTGTAGTAAATATAATATTAATTTGGTATTGGATATAATAAATTAATAAAAATGGGATATGATATTAATTAAATATTATATAATAAGGAATTAATATTAATTAAATATGATATAAATTTAAAACCTGTAATATGATTTTAATAACGTTAGATTTAATATCATTATATGATTTTGATGTTAATAAATTTAATAAAATTGATATTAATAAAACTACAAAATTGATATTAATAAAACTATGTAATTTTAGTATCATTATATAATTGTAATGTATATTAATAACAATGTTAAGTAAATATAATTAAAATTGGTAATTGAAATAAAAAAATTACATATGTATAATATAAAATAGAATTAACATTGAGCATTAGTATTAAATAAATTACATAATTCTAATATACATTAGTATGAATATTAAGTAAAAATAATTAAGAACTATTAATTGCAATAAAAAGTTATATATTTCTTAGTTATAATGTAAATTAATATTAACATTAAAAATTAATATCAAGTAAATATATTAAAAAATTATTATATAATACTAAGTTACTATTAAATTTAAGCTAAAACTGCATAGTTTCTCATTAAACTATATAAAGTTTTAATATATAATACTACTACTAAATTTAAATAAATTTAAGTCACGAACCTATTAAATATAAGATAACTAAATAGTAAATACTAAGCATTAGTTAACTACTAAAAAATTACTAATTATTGTGTATCAATTATAACTGAGATGTTTAGTGAATATTTTTTTTTGTAAAGTAGTACTTTTATTATCAAAACTAAGTAATTTTAATATATTTACATGATTTGCACGTACATTTGTATTAATATTAAGTAATCATAATTCAAAATTATTAATTGTAATGAAAATCCCTATTTTATATAATACTAACTTAGTGTTAAATAAATAAAATTTAATTTTTTATAAATAAAGAAAAGTTATATAATAAATTTAGTATTGAATACAAAATTATGTAGTTTTAATATACAACAAACTACATAATTTTGTTAAGTTTAAACTTGAACTCTTACCTTTCTAATTAGTAAAACTATATCACTACGCAAATTTATAATTATTAGTATAGTCTAAATCAATATTAAGAAATTCAATTAATATTGTTTAAATTAATAATTAATTAAAATATTAACTAGATATATCATTAAGTTAATTTAATATTAGGAAAATATGAATGAATATAGAATATTATTAAATAAATATAACTTTAATTAGAATTATTATATAATACTAATTTAGTATTGATAAATATAACATATAAATAATTGATTTAATATTAAATAGGTATAATTCAACTTATTAAATATAGTAGCTCAAAATTATGTAGTTTTATCCTAAAATGGCGTAGTTTTGATATGTTATATATACACCACCAACCAACCCTAAACAAACCATCACTAAACCTAACACTATGATTGGATTGAGAGGGAAGAGAATAGGAGGAGAATTAAATTTTGTGTTATTTGACTATTAAAAGTTAAAAAAGGGAAGAAATTGAAGGAGAATTATTTTTCCTCATTCCTCTTATAGAAGGTGTAATTGATGACACCCAAATTTGAGTGTAAAATATTTCAACTCCAAAACATATTGTAATTTAAGGTTTTATTTCCTTTTTAAACATTTTCCCTTTTTTCTTTTATTAACTAACTAGTCGTGAATTTGCACTTTACGCGGACTGAAAATAATATATATATTTTAAAATAAATAATTAAATAATTAATCAATTAAACTACAAATTAATCAAATATGAAAATGAGAATTTAAAAGTTATTGCAATAGTTTTATTTTGTAATTTTTTGTTAAGAGTATATAAAATATATGTATAGCAATAATAATAATTGAATAAATAAAATAAAAGAACAAATAGAAAATAGTTGAAAAAATAGAGATATTTTAATTAGAATAAAAGATATAATTTTTTATGGAAAGGAAGAGTAATATTTTAAATGTAATAGAATTAGAGTGTTTTACATAGAGTATAACATGTGTATTTTTAAAATAAAAAATTTAAAATATTTTTTAGAAAGTATTGTGAATTTTAATTAATCAACACATAAGCCTTTAGAAGTGAATGTTGAATTATAAAGAGAAACACTTGTCAAATTTTGAATTTAATGACTTTGGAGCTCAGCATTTAATATATGTATAAACTTTAAGTTACAAAACACAACAAAATCTGTAGTTTTTATTTCATCCCTTTAACCTCTCTTTGTTGCCTTTAAAAAACCTTCTCTTCCCTTCACTTCTCTCTATAGTTGTCATGCATAGTGTAAGACATCTTTTGCTATCTTCATTCTTTAACCGCTCAACCCTTTTTTCCTCTATCATCACCCAACCTCTCTCCATCTATCATGCCCAACCATTCTCCTCTATCATCGCCCATCAACCATCACCATCACCTTACTACCATCGTCAGCATCTTTTTCTTCTTGATTCTTTAGCCACATCTTCCTCATCTTTTTCTTTATCATCAATATCAACATCTTCTTCTTCGTTACTAGTTATACATTTGAGATTCTTCGGCCACCGCACTGCCTCTTCTCACTATTGTCTCTAAGTTTGTTTGATTTCATTTCATTTCTTAGAAATTTGAAGTTTTTGTATTTTTTTTAAAATATGTTTTTGATTCAAAATATGCATCTTTGTGATTTAATATGTTGCATCTTTTTGCAATTCGATATACTACAGCTCTTTCTTGATAGTTTTTGTTCATTTAGACATCTAATAGTAACAAGGAATACGAAATCAACTATATCTCTTAATTTTTTTTAGGTTGGTGGGTTATTGCAATTTGTTTATGTCTGTATAATGGAGATTTGTTGTTGAGGCAGATAGACTTAGACAACTAAATTAGAGATCCTACTTAAGGAGGCTAGTTTTTGTTTTATACTGAGTCATTACAATTTGTTTGTTTCTTGGATTTCTTTCTAATGGTTTTAAAATCAGATTAGACTCATTTGGCAATTTTGACAATTTTGGTTTCTTTTCCTTTCCTTATTTGACTTCTATTCCACTAGACTTTGATTTTGTTGATGGACTAAAAATTGAATATTATTTTTATAAAGTTTCTTTGTGTTCATATATGAAAGTTTTGTGGCTTATTCTTTCTGGAATAAATTGGCTATGTGACATGTTTGACATTTTTATGCCACAAAAATTTTGCATCATGCGAATGAGATCTACTTTTGAATTTTTCTTTCTCTCTCTTTTTTTAACAAATTGCATGCAGCTATGACACTTTGTTCCTCTTATATCCTTATCCTACCTATCTTTCTTTTTTCTCTTCATGACTATGAATTGTGATGTTGTAGCCATAATTTGTGTAAATGTATAAGATAAGTTCGAAGCAAGGCATGTTAAAGGGTTAAAAGTTGAAGTTACTTAATAAGATAGTGAGGCTCAAGATCCATGTCACAACTGTGAGCATCCTCGTGATAAAGATTCTTTCAATTGCCATAGCAAACAAAAGACACAATGATACTCACATTTTTTCTTACGGATGACCACGATGGTGATCGTGATGGCTTTGATCATAATTGGGACTAGTATGAATATTCTTCTCACAAATCAAACAATGACCCTCGCGGTCCCTATAATGATCATGATGGTGTGATCATGAGCATGAATAAGGGATCACAAGTCATGTCATGAGCATGACCAAATTTAAAGTTGAGTGAAGATTGTTCATAGCGACTCTCATGATCCAAGGTCACAATTGTGATGGGTTTTATGATCCATGATCATGATCATGATGAGTGTCACGATCCAACTATCAAAAGTGTAACGGTCACAGAAAGACCACAACGACTAGTTTTGTTAGATGTCACGATCATTATGGGCATGGTCATGATCGTGAGCCTCCAAAATCCTACAAAATGAAGATTGAACATTTAATGAAGGTAGGGAAGAGCTGGTGGTATGGCTTCCCAATAGCTGGAATTTGATCTCCAGCTATAAATACTCAACACCAAAATTCATTTATTAAGTTTTTTATAGTTGTTGAACAAAATCTCTCTTAGCATTCATTATAAAAATTTAAAGCTTTATTAATTCCTTTAAACTCTTTTGAGTGTGGGTTTGTGTGATTTGCTTGAAATATGAACCATTAAAACATTTGGAATTTGGGCTTCAGTTTGAGTTAAACCAAGAAAAACTCAAAGATTGTAATAGGTTTGAGTTGAGTATAAAAAACTCAAGCTATAAGCTCACTTTAAGCGAATAGATTGGAGTTGGAAGTTTAAAATCCTAACTTTAGTGAAGTTAGGTGGAGATGTAGGTTCAATTAAGGAACTGAACTCCTTAAATCCTTGTGTCTATCTTCTTAATCCCTTTCCAAATTCTTAATCTCCTTAAATTTCTTCTTAAACTCAAATTAGCCATATTCACCTCCTTTAGGGCTTTTTCAGGCCATATAGTTATTATGCAGTTTTAGTATACTATAATATTTTTTTTCTTTAACTAATATTTTGCATATGTATTAGAAATTCTGCATCAATATCGATCACATGCATTCGAAATTCTACATCAATATTTTGTACTGCATTAGTAATTTTGCACATGTATTAAAAATTCTGCATTAAAAATTTTTGCGCATTCTATTAGAAATTGTGCATTAGATTTGTATACAAATCCTGCACATTCTAATCAAATTTTGCATATACACATATGAGTAATTAAAAATTTGCACATATTGATGCAAAAAGTTTTGTCCATATTATCATTCCATTTTGCATAAATTTTTTCTAATCTAATTTTAATCATTATGTGAAGTTTGTCATTGTATTTTGCATAATTTTTTTTTATCTAACTTAATCTTGTTATTGCTCATAAAATTTTCAGGATCAAATGCTAAATTCAATTCTGAAGAGGTTGTTTTGGACAAATGAACCCTTTACAATGTGTTGAACCTTAAGGGGTAAAATAGTATTTTTTGATGGTTACAATTAATTAAGTAAAATTATATTTAACCCTTGTGCTTAAGTGTTGATATTCAGGTTATTTAAAAATTGCACAAGTCAAGGAATGTAAAGTTATTATCCTTGTTTTATCAAGACTGCATACATTTCATGAGTGGTGACAGACTCATCCTGAGTCATGACAGACTCATCATGAGTCATGACTGGGCTGATTCAAAGATCGAACTTTCCATCGATTTCTAAAATTTATATTTGATCAACAATGATGGAAATCTTCATTATAATTGGTCCCAAGCAAATCCCAATCATTGGAAAAAATTTTGGAGCAAAAATTGAAAAATCCAAGTTGCAAAAAATTCATTGGGACAGTAGGCTTTTCACCACCAGCGTCATGAGCAACCTGAAGTCATGACAACCCTTTCATGAGTGGTGACAATTTTGTTATGAGTAATGACGACCAATTCCAAAAGTGACAGAAAGTTTCATGATCAGCGTCACCACTAAACTCTAGTCATGAAAACGCACGAGTTCAAAGTTTTTCTTAGCGCCTCCACTGTCATGAGTAGTGACGATTTGTCATGAGTGGTGACAAGCGTGAAGATGACTTTTTTCTTAGTGGTTGAAACGACTCTATTTGCATTAAATGCACCTCCAACAGCTCTTTTCCTCTATGAAGAGATAAATACAATTCAGAAATCAGCTGGAGACATTCATTGAAGTTGAGCTAACACATTTAGAGCAAATCTTGAGCAGCAATTAATCTTAAATCCAATCTTCAACCACCAAAGCTTTAATTTTTAATTCTTATTATTGCTATCT
>CATIWK010081131.1:0-10142 GCA_949634005.1 Mallotus japonicus
AAAAAAAAAAATTGAAAAATAATAAAAAACAAAAAACAACAACAAATGAACAAAATATTTCCTAAAAACTGAAAAAACAACAACAAAAAAAATCAAAACAACAATTGAAAAACAACAAAAAGAACAAAAAAAAAAAAAAACAAAAAAAACAACAATTGAAATGCATTAATAAACACAATGACCATAATAAGATAAAATTAATAATATATCTTACTTTAATAATTTTATTATCATTTATATTTGAATCGAATCTAGCTCAATTTAATTAATATAGAATATAAATATAAATAAATTTTAAAAATGTAAGTATGATACATTTTTAAATTCTTGAAATTAAAATTGAAGATACAAATATGAGTAAATGAGTATTTTATTTTGTGTAACATAACTTTAATATTAGTTGAGAATGTGCAATTGAGTCAATTATATTAAATTCGATAGAATTGTAATTAAAAAACAAAACTATATAATTAAAAATTCTAAAAAAAAAAGTTAAATATGGGAAAAAAAATTCTTTTAGTCAGTAAACCAAATAGAATTAATTAGCTATATTTTAAAGTATAAGCTTACTACTTTTGTGAGTTTATAGTCAAAATTTTCGCACTTTGCTCAATATAAAATTTTTTTAAAGAGAATTTTGCTATTGAAGTTAATTTTTTTATTTTAAATTATTATTTAAAAAAAGTAAAATTTCAAATAGATAAATTTTTTGAAAGAAAAAAAAAATAAAAATAGACAATTATATTTCAAATAGATATAATTAAAAATAACTAACTATTAAAATGTGAAATTGTTATATTTAAATAAATCATAATGCAGTTTATAAAATAAATACAATTTATTCTGTAATTACTAGAAAAATAATTTCTATATATAATTTTTTTCTATTAAAAATTTTTAATTTTCCCTCAAAACTCATATATTTTTCCCTTTTATTTTCAAGTGCCAAATTATCATCTATGTGGAGAAATGCGTACGTACATAGATGTAGTTTTTTTTTTTTTTTGGAAAGTCGTACATAGATGTAGTTGATATTTCATTATTTCATTATTGATATAGTTACTCAAATATGCCAAGTATATATTTTTGTTGGTTAAAAGAACTTGAAGTTGAAATTAATTATATTAGACTTGGTTAGGGAGAGAGAGAGAGAGTTCAAAATTGATAAAATAATGAGAAGTTCTAAAATTGAAAAAATATTGCGTTTATGAGATTCTAAAATTTCAAAATGTATAATTTTAAATGGCTTAATTTCTGAAACAAATAGATAAATAGAACCACTTAAAATTGCGTGTTTTTAAATCTTAGGATGCACCATTTTGTCTATTTGATTTTACATGGATCCCATTTAAAAAATTAAAGATAACTTTGATTGTTATGTCTATCAATTTTTGTCAGAGAGTTTACTAGTGCTTCGAATTGTAAAAATTAAAAAGTTAGTGAATGACATTGCCAAAATTAAAAAAATGTGTAGAATTTACCAAAAACGCTAAAGGTGGTGAATTTTTTTTGTAATTATTCCAAAAAATAAAAAGTCAACACCTTTTTTATATAGTTTTTAGTTTTTGGGTTGTTTGTGAAAACTTCCCTATTTTAATAAGGGCAAAGATGTATTTACACCCCTAATGTTTATACCGAGGAGCATATATACATTTAATGTTTTTTTAACCGTTTAAGCATAAAATTATATTTTTGCTGTGATTTTAGCCCCTTTAATAACAGTTGAATTAACCACCATTATATGAAGCTGATGTGGCAATTAAATGTCCCAAAAAACTAAAAGGGACAAAAATTAAAAGCAGAGCAACAACTCAGCTCCGTTCAATCTCAACCTCATTCAAAGCAGAGCAACAAATTGCAGAGTAACACAACAACAATAAGAACTATGATCGAAGAGCCTTCAAGAAAGATCAAAGAGCATATTCGATAATAGTGCTAATGTGTAATCTCCAAATTTTGCTTTTGTTGAAGATTACATGTTGAAGATTAATAATGAAACAAAAGAAAGTTCTCGAGCAGAGCCCGAAGAAGAAACTCATCAGCGCTCAGAAGTAATCAAAAGAAACTTTAAACTGGCAGCATTGTGAGACCATCTCACTTCTCATGTTCAGCTTCAGTTGGTGGTGCTAATAATGGTTCTTGTGATAGTACTACTAGTGAAGAGGCTGCTAGTGGAGTCTTGTTTGTTAGAAGCAGCAAATTGCTTTCTTTTCCTCAGGCATGTTTTTGTGTAGACCACAAGACACCTTTTCTCTATTTCTTTGCCCCTAGTTTGCCCTCTCCACCAATTTCTAGTCTTTTCAGCTCAAGTAAATTAGTCAATGCTTTAGAGAAGTTCAATTTCAATTTCATCTTCTTCTCTATGTATTTGTGTGTATGTTAATTATTCCAATATCTTGCATTTTGGTCCTTGAAAAAAAAATGTAGAGCAAGAATCATGTTAACACTATAATTGAAGATTTTGGGTGTGATTTTTCTTGCTAGATTTTACCATCTTGAGCTTTCCCACTAGAGCAATAGCGAGTATCGACCCAGCGTCGATATCGGCATCGGCATTGCTATCCATTGGTGAATCAGCAAAATGCAGTCGTTGGAAGAGAAGGCCTTTGAATGGAGCGGAGTTGACGCAGCCGACACTGTCACCATTGACAACGCCAATTTGTTTCAGAAACTCGACCTCCGAACCTTTATCAACCTCTCCACCAATTTCTACAACCTGTTAACCTTTATCAACCTCCGAACCTTATATTACTATTTACTGATTTCTTGCTGCTACTGCAGATTGGTTTGATGCATCTGATAATAATAATAATGATAGTAATAAGGTGGGAACTTTTCAGGGTTTATGGTTATGAAGGGAGGGAGAGAGCAAAATGGTCAAACAGGCGTTGGTGTGTTACCATCCACATAGCAAAAGTGGATTCCACTTTCATTTTATTTTATTTTATATTGTGGAATTTTTTTAATATTTGCCACGTCAACTTTATATAATAGTGGTTAATTCTGCTGTTATTAGAGGGGCTAAAATAACATTTTGTGCTTAAATGGTTAAAAAAAAAAACGTTAGGGCATATGTGCTCCTCAATATAAACATTAGGGGCATAAATGCCCTTTGCCCTCTTAATAATGTTAGTAATAAGGAAATTTGTTCTATTTTGACAAGATTAAGTGTTAATTAAAGTGGTATTTAATTTTTTTTTAGAAAGTTTAAGGATTTTTTTTACCTGTTATCTAAAATATAAAATAATAATGTGCAAAAATCGTGTAGAATAAAAAAAATAACTTTTTCCAATAAAATAGTTTGCCATCTTTTTTCTTTGTTAATAGGAGGTCATATAACCTAAAAATTGATGAACTCAACAATAGGGGGCAGTTCTCCCATTTTAAATTAACAGCAGTACTTTTGAAGAAGAGTTACCATTTCATTACTCTCTCGCTAGCCAGTTTGACATTTTTTTAATCGTACAAGGTTATATTAACAAATAAATTTAAATGGTATTTAATGTTTCTATTTTTGAGAGAGTATTGAATGGAGTTCACATTTACACCACAGCTCAAAAGTGAGGTGACCATTATCTAAATTTAATTTATCCCTTTTCCATGGTATATAGTAAATATTTCCTTTTTCTTTTTTTTTTTTTAAATTTCAAAAACAAGTGAAGGCATTAGAATCATATACTATAATTAGATAGAAAACAAATACTATGAAACTAATGCAAATTTTCAATGGTTAATACATGATAAGCATGGTGTTTGTAATGGTAGAATGATCTCTTTGTAGTGCTTGGGTTTTTAGGCTGTTGCCTCGTTATTCACCCAAAAAAAAAAAAAAAAATGCAAATGTCATTATGCATTTGGACACGTAATTGGATTCACCACCAAAGTTTTGGCAATTTTCTTGCTCCTTGCTCCAAACAAAAGGCTCTTTCATGACCAAGCAATTCTTATATATATATATATATGAGCATTGACTTCAACACATTGGAATAAAACAAACAACTATTTAAGTCGATTTTTTTCATGTCATTGCTTGAACTAGTTAGTCCTCTATAGCAGCACTGGTATATAAGCAACAATTTCCTCATCAACACAAACAGCTTTAGACCTTCAGGATCAACTCAAGCATGGCGGATATGTTCTTATATTTGGCTTTGGTCCTTACCTTTCTCCTCCTTGCCTATAAGTTTTGTTTAGAAAGAACACAACACAGCAAAAACTTTCCACCAAGCCCTCCTGCTCTTCCAATCATAGGCCATCTACATCTCGTCAAGCTACCCCTCCATCGATCTCTTCACAGTCTTTCAAAAAAACATGGTCCAGTCATTTCTCTCCGATTCGGTTCTTGCAAAGTTATAATTGTATCATCACCATCAGCAGTGGAAGATTGCTTTACCAAAAACGACATTGTTTTGGCTAATCGCCCTCCTTTAATTTTGAACAAGTATGTAGCTTATAATTCCACCACCCTTGCAACAGCTTCATATGGAGACCATTGGCGCAACCTTCGCCGTATAAGTGTTCTTGAAGTTTTCTCGTCAAACCGCCTCAGCATGTTCTCAGGCATCCGAAGAAATGAAATCAAGATTTTCCTAAACAAAATCTACCGCGTTTCATGTGATGATTTCGCTAAGGTAGAGTTGAAACCAATGTTCATGGAGCTAACTTTTAATATAATCATGCGCATGATTGCAGGGAAGAGGTATTATGGTGAGGATGTGTCTGAAAAGGATGAGGCAGAGGCAGATCAGTTCAGGCAGCTGATAACTGAGATTTTTGAATATGCTGGAGCCTCATATTTAGGAGATTTTCTGCCCATTTTACAGTGGATTGACTATCAAGGATTCTTGAAGAGAGTGGCAAGACTGGGTAAACGAACTGATATGTTATTGCAAGGTCTTATCAATGAGCATCGAGGTGTTGATAAGGGTAGCTGTGAGAGGAGGAATACCATGATCAACCATCTTCTTTCTTTGCAAGAATCAGAACCAGAAAATTATTCAGATGAAATTATCAAGGGCCTTATTCTGGTTAGTGCTACTTTGGTGTAACCATGCCTAGCAATTTTTTTTTTCATTTTCATTTTTTTTATCATGCATTGAATAATATACATTTTTTGTTTGCTATCAACATATTTACTTCTTTAGCCATGAAAGGGATGTATTAATAATTATTTTGCCGTTCCAAATGCTCTATTGTGAGTAGTTACATGTAGTATAGTCCAACTAACAATTAATTTAATGACACATAATGAAAGTATTAGTTCTCAATCATTGTTGATAAAATCAATTTAGCTATAAAACATATCAAATTTTAGAGAGAATCAGAATTGAATAAGAATCGTATACAATTCGCACGAAGTAGGGCGAATCAATCTGAGTCGGTTATTTCTAATGATTTTCTGCAGGAATGGTAGTTGTGAAAGTAAGAACACAATAATCAACTATCTTTTTTCTTTGCAAGAATCAGAACCAGAAAATTACTATGAAATTATCAAGGGCCTAGTACTTACTATCTTCATGTACCCATGCCTATTTTTTTTTTTTTAATAAATTGTGAGGTCATATGACCTTAACATCAATGGACTGTACAATAGAGGGTAGACCTCCTCTTTTAAATTTACAACGGCAGGAATCGAACCCTGCACCTTAAGATACCCTTGAAGACGAGTTACCACTTCACTACTCCCTCACTGAATAATATATAGTCTTTCTATTGGCAATCAACGTATTTTTAGTCTTAATTTTCTTATTAGTTCAACTTGATGAGGTAATATGTATTCATGAAAGGAGATATTGATAGTTACTTTGGGTCCCAGATGCTCTATTATGTGTACATAGTTACATATAGTATAGTCAAACCAACAATATTGATTAATGACACATAACGCAAGTATCAACTCCCAAGTTCCAACGAACATCACTATCTGGGTCTGTATCAAGCCATTTACGCTATCTTATTTCATGCCAGAAGAGATATTAAAACCAACTCAGTATGTTTTAATGCACAGGATATCTTATTTGCTGGTACGGAGACATCAGCTGTTACACTGGAATGGGCAATGTCTAGTCTGCTTAATCACCCAGAAGTTTTGGATAAGGCAAGAAAGGAGTTGGACTTTCAGATTGGGCCAGAAAACTTGATGGGTGAATTAGATGTGTCTAAATTACCATATCTTCAGAATATCATAACAGAGACACTAAGATTATACCCAGCAGGTCCACTTCTTCTTCCACATTTTTCATCTCAGGAGTGTACTGTTGGAGGATACCATATAGAACCCAATACAATGCTTCTCGTCAACGCATGGACTATACATAGGGATCCTGAACTATGGGATGATGCAGTTAAGTTTAAACCTGAAAGGTTTGAGAGTACAAATGCAGGCCAAGCCGGTACTAATGATCAGAACCACAAGTTAATGCCTTTCGGCTTCGGAAGAAGGTCTTGTCCTGGAATGGGACTTGCCAACCGTGTTGTAGGGTTTGCTTTAGGGTCCATGATTCAGTGCTTTGACTGGAAAAGGGTTAATGATCAGCAAATTGACATGTCTGAAGGAGTTGGGCTTTCCATGCCTAAGGCTGAACCATTGCAGGCCATGTGCAAGGCACGTGACATCATGAAAAAAAATGCATCATCTTCTTCTTGAAGCACTTTCAATCCAATTCTGAAGCTTTCCTGCTTGTGATGTTTTTCATACTCAAAATAAAGTTGTTTGCCTTGAGTTTTTAGACCTTTCCATGTTCCTGACACGAGGCACTGAATTTTTTATATTATGTATGTAATATGTAAGATTGTAAGTTATATATACATTTTTTAATGTATTTCAACGAAAAAATTGTCAAATTTTGTTGTTATGTACTTGGTTATTGATGTGGTTACCAGTTTACAAGTCTTTTACGTTTTTTTCTCCAAAAAAAAAAAAAAAAAAAAAAAAAAAAGGAATATGAATTCTGCAGTGCGCTTTTATCTGAATTTGTATTTTGAATATTTTTACTCCTTATTTGCTATCCAATCAATTTGTTTTGAATCTGTTTCATTTGTTGTCCGAGAAAGTCTTGCCTACACTTGTTGGTGTATTACATGGTTTACACCCAATGATAGGATTTAAGAAATATCATCCAAATGTTATCAACTTAATTGGTAAAAATAAGACATGTGTCTTATGTTTTAAATCCTAATATTAGGTGTATATACATCCAGTGTAGGTAAGAATCTGACATGAAGGGATTATGAACCAAGAAGGAAGGATTGTCGATCAGCGTGCTTCTAAGAGTCGCAAGATCAGATTTATTTCCCTTTGGAAAATAACTTTGAATTACTCGTTTATTTTTTTTGCCCAGTTTTCACCTAGTCTAATTGATTATTATCTTTTTATAGGTACAATGTCCACGAGAAGATTGTCAATTTCATGGCTCCTCGGCCTATAAACATTCCTGATATGGCTTCTAAGTTATTTGAGAATTTGTTTGGACTTAGGACCAAACACCAAGAATCTGCAGTTTAATGACGGAACGCAGCTGACGTATCTAATCTCAATTTTGTAATCATAAATCATGTTAAAAGAAGCAATATTTTTGGTCATATGAATCATGTTAAAGATTATCATCAAGTAAAATTCAGAAGAGCGTGAACAAGTCCAACCATTTCCTAAGTTGCTTGTAAAAGACATGAAGTGCAAATATCTAAAATGAGTTGGCCCTTCATTTAATTTAAAGATGTGTTTCGTCTGCTGCTTGAATTTGACTGAATTGTACAATTTTGCAGTCATTCCAACGTAACTTTTCAGGTGATGTATCAACAAACGTGCACAACTTCCTCGGCTGAACATATATGCTTTGTACGTAAGCTCTAGATTTTAGATTTTAAATCATGTCCATAATCTTTACATTTTAATATACTATTTATATATTATTTGTAGATTATACGGATGATATGCTATTCATATATTAAAAATAGTATATAAATTTTTTATTTCTTATACACTTCAAAACATAAAAATATGACAATTTGAGTAAGTATACTATTCAATTAATAAACAAAAATAATTGTATTCAATTAATTAAAATAAATAAATAAATAACAATACTATTCATATATCAAAAATAGTATACAATAAGTATACTATTCGTATATTTTTTTTTTATTTCTTACACACTTCAAAAAATTTTTTTTTTTTTGATAATTTGAGTAAGTACATTTTATTAGAAAAATTGTCAATGAAATAGTTTGCCTCGAATGTGTATTCTAGGGCTGAGCATGGGCCTTGGAGAACCTGAATTGTTCCGAAAAACCGAACCAAAAATTTTCAGAATTGAAAATCTCTATTGACCATTTGACTCTCTCCGAACCGAACTGTTCGAAAAATTTTTATTAGGACGGGTCTGGAAAATTTGAAATCTCCGAACCGAGATCCGTCTCAAATCACTTCGAATTGTATTGAACCTAAGAATCGATGCTAGAACCGATAATTTAATAGAATTAGAGTTATATACGTATATATTACAAAAATTAACATTATATTATAAAATTTTTGCAATTATTATATTTAATTTATTAAAATTGGACTTACTAATTTAACATGTAATTTAAAATAATGTCATTTTAATTATTTGAAATAAGAAATTTCATTCATCAATCAAATTATGGTAAATCACAAAAAAAAAAGTATTAAATTGGTAAATAGCATTTTATAAAATTATAGTACAATTTATTTTGAAAAATTTAAATTCACCTTCAATAATAAAATTGTAATATAATATACTTTTTTAATAGCTATGGTGTTGTTATTATTATTTGATGATATATATTATTTATATAAATTTTTCATAAAAGTATAATAACTGCGTGGTATATTAGAGTGTATTATAAAATTTTAATAATAATTTTGAGAATAAAAAATAATTGTAAATAAAACTATAAAAAATCATTTAATTTTATAATAAAATTATAAAATGGTTCATAGTTTAATAGTTTAATTTGAATTATATATTTATTTATTTTTTAAATTGGAGAAGAGCCGATCTCCGAACCGATTTGACTTGAAAATATTAATTTGAGAAGAACCGATCTCTGAACCGAATTGAACCAAAAATTTTAATCTCCAAACTGAACCAAACTAAAAATTTGGAGCAATTATGGAGCCTTAATTTTTAATTCTCTGATATTATGGAGCAATTCCGGAGAATTGCATTCTCCAAACCGAACCAGACCGTGCACACCCCTAGTGTATTCAATTAATAAATAAAATATAATTGTATTCAATTAATTAAAATAAATAATAAAGGAAAATATTATTCGTATATTAAAAATAGTATGCTATGCTATTTGTATAATTTTGTTTCTTATACATTTCAAAATATTTAAAAAATATGATAATTTGAGTAAGTAAATATTGTTAGAAAAATTATCAAAGAAATAATTGGCCTTGAGTAATAAATAAAAAATAATTGTATTTAATTAATTAAAATAAAAAATAAATAAAAATAATTCCTATATACATATCAATTAATTTGAATCCAAGTGCCCATCTTTGACTTATATTTTATAGTCCAAAATTTCTCTCTAATATTTCCCTCTAACCAAAAGTCAACTTATTTGGTGGATAAATTATTATAAACCCTTTCATTTCTCTTCTCTTTATCAATGTGGGAAAATATATCACTAACTATTCTAACATAACATTTAGAAAAATGAGCAACAACTATATTATAGTATATAATGAGTATACTATCCATATATTATATGATAAATATACTATGCGTATCTTATTCATGTATTAAAAATAGTATACAATAAATATTCTATTCGTATATTTTTTTTGTCTCTTATACACTTAAAAAAAAAAAATCTGATAATTTGGGTAAGTATATATCTTAGCATAGATGTGCCCTAATGCCATTTTGTAATGTATAATGACATTGTAAATTATCCCTATTGCAATAAAATATTCATTTAAATAAAGTGTTTGTTTATTTGAGTATTTACCCTTTAGCATAATGTTAAATAAATTTATTATCAAGAGTTGATAATATGAGCTACAAATTTATTTAGTACATATGCTATAAATTGTTCATAGTCGATTAATTAATATTTGGGCAATATTAATTAGACTATCACCTCTGTCTATTTTCCTTGATTAGTAT
>CATIWK010081153.1:0-21221 GCA_949634005.1 Mallotus japonicus
TAATAATAGTAATTAGAGAGAGTAGTGTAGTGAGGAGAGATTAATAAGATTATAAGAGAATATTGAGAATGAAAATTGAGAGAGAATGAATGAAAGTATGTATGTATATCATATATGTATTGTGTAGTGTATGTGAATAATTGTGAAAAAAATTTAGAGTGAGGGGAAGATATTTATAGGAAAAAAATTTATTTTAAAATGACCATATTATTATAAAAATATAAATGTTATTAGGGATAATTTAGAAATTTAGTAATTATTATATTTTATATAATTGAATTAAAAAAAGTAAGTGACCGTTGGCCACATGCAGGCTGCAATGGTCACAACATTTCAATTGTTGAAATGTTTGTGACCGTTTGCAACAAGCCGAAAGAAATGGCCATTTTCTAGGTTTTTTTTTCAAAATCCGAATCACCGGTTTACGGTTCAAAATTTTTTTGAACCGATCATGAACTGATCTTCCCCTGTTCAAGCTTGGTTTTGGGTTTAACCGTTTTCGGACCAATTTAGGGCCGGTCTTAGGCCCGAACCGGCCTTTAGTCAGGACTACTTATGGCACACATAATAAATAAAATGAAATAAAAATAAAATAATAGAAAATAAGGGAAACGTCTACACAACAACTAAAAGCTACTATGGGTTCATCATCCTACAAGATTAAATTTTAAGCCAGCTAGCTCAAAAAGAGAAAATAACCTACAAAGAAACAAAAAAAAAAATCAATTCACATAATAAATTAAATGCTGAAAATAAAATGAAATAAAACTACCTTAACCTTATTGATAAATTCTAAGAATCAAAATTAAATTCATTCTAGACTAAAATAAATTAAAAATAAGAAGAAATTCAATTTTATTAACTTAAAGAAAATCTATATTACTTATTAACAATTTTGAATCACTCCATTTCTACACTAAATAAATTATTGATTACATAAAAATTATAAACTAAAGGAAAGAGGTGAATTCTGAAAAATGGAATAAAATGTGAACACAAAATAGATCAACAGTAACATTGGTCTATGCATTTGCATTTAATTACATGACATGCATAACATATAAACATAAGTAATACATGAGTTATGTGTTGTCATTAATTAAAATATTAGGTGAGTAAAAGATTAGAAAAGTTACAATTAAGTCTATTATAGAAATTGAGAAGTTATGGGGACTAGATAAAGTTTAGAGGCTTAACTCAAGGACCAAATAATAATAATAATAATAATAATAATAATAATAAATAAAATAAAGTAATAAGATAAATAAAAAGAAGAAGAGATCGTGGCAGCCAAAAAGGATGGGTAGAGTGGGTGAGTAAGCAAAATGAAAACTTTGATTTTGTAAATAAAAAAAAAAAAGGAAAAGAGCTATTGTAGTTTGAGAAAAGAGAACAACAGAGAAGGAGGGAGACCTGAATGGGGCTACTGCAATTAGGGAATTCTTGAAGAATAACCTTATCACAACTAAGAAATCAGGAAAAATTTAAAAGTTAGTGAAATTTATATTACTTTATATATATATATATATAATTGTTAGTAAAATTGATGAATTAATAGTGTAAGTGAAATTCATATACATGAAAGTTGTGGATTTTTGGTTGGAAATAATTTTTGAAATTAGAATTAGTTATTTTAATGAAATTGCTTAAACCTAAAAGTTTGTTTAGCTATACAATAAAATTGTATAGAGAATATCTAGAGTTTTGTAACTCCAAATAAGGTATTGTTTGCGCCTAAAGAAACTTTAATGTGTCGCCTACAAAGTTGATAGAAATAGAGGAAATTTAATTTTAACTTTATGAAAGCTATTTGGGGCTGAATATTTTGTTGTGCAATTTTTGTCAAAAGACATATCGTGCTAGTGTAATTTTAAAGTTTCTTTTCCTATACACCTATAATTGGTATAAAACCAATTGAAAATTACTTTACATATATATTTGAAAAATATTACTTCAAAATACACTATACGAAATTTTTAGTGATTTTTTGAATTCAACCTATCAAATTTGTCCTAATTGACAGTTTCAAATGCTTAAATAATTAAATGATGTTAACTTGTTAAAGAATGTCTATAATTATCAAGTGTTTAAAACAAATAAATTATGATATATTTCAGCTAAAAAAATTAGATGTGAGGCTAGAAAATAAGAAGAAGACTCCAAAGGTAAGGAAGCAATTGAGATAAAGTGATAATATGGTTTCTATATAAATATTGTTTAAAACTGGTTAACTTTCTTATTTGCTACGCCAAAATTGCAGTATGCCAAGTTAGTTTTCTTATTATAAAATGCTATGAATTGTGTATAAGGATAGAAGTTGCAAAAATGTGAGGTTGATATGTGCCTATGGATATGTGTATATTGAAATCTTGAAATTTCAGTATGCTGAATTGATTTTTATTTTGTGTTTAAAGATGTTGGTATGTGCCTATATAGGTAATTGTTGTTGAGTTGTGAAACTTGAGATGTGCTTGTGAGTAGTGAAGTCAAAAGTGTGAATTAAGTGAAGTCAAAACTGTGAATTAAGTGAATGTAAATTGAGGAATTCCTTATACGTGTGCACCAAATAGATGCTATTAGAATTGTGAATGTATGGTTCTTCTTGTTTGCAATATAAATGGTAGATATGTATAAGACAAAAATTGATTGCTCCATATTATGAGTATACTTTACCTAGTTAAAATTTATAGATTGTTAAATTATATAATTTTATGAAACTATAAGTGCTTACGAACATAGTAAAGAGTGTGTAAAGATTTGAGACAAGGAAGCGTTTATGTTTGATGTTGGTTTACGACCTTGACAGAATGTTGTGTGCGTTACAGGTTCCTATGTTGAGCCATAAAAAGGTTGACTTAAAGTTGATATTAGTTCATGGCATGTTGTGTGCGTATAAGGAATCCAAATATTAAAAAAAGAGGAGAAAAGAAAGAAGAAATATTGTAAATTCTATCAAGTCACAAGGACATCTTTAACGGTTAATTATGGATTACAGTGAGAAATATTGATTAAAACTAGTCACCTACCATTGAATCAATTATGTATGATTTTAATTTCCTCTATTAGACGTGATAACAGTAAATGTCATCTTATAAATTGTATTGTTCTTATATAAAATTTTATATTTATCATTTTTCTGAGTTACAGGCTCACTCCTCTACTTATTTTCCTCAAGGACTAGTAGGGTAGCTTTCAAACTACTTGTAGATACCTTTTTGTACTTGCACATTTATTATCGTGTCAGGTGGGTCAGCATGAGTTTATCCTTAAATTTTGATTATGACACACTTCTGTGTATATGTTTTTGTTGTACAAGGCTAGCATTTGTATAAGTTAACTAAGTGAATAACAACAAGATATTGTAAATATAAACATATATTTATAAATGAATATTCATATATGTATATGTAAATATGAAGAGATTGTGTAAAAAAAAGGACTTTTTTTTTTAGTTATGAACTTTGACCAAACTTACCTTGAGTATAATGTTCATGTCATAACCATAATATGATTGAGTATAATCACAGACAAACATTGAATGTTTGGCATCCTTAACATATATCACATCAATTTAGAAGGAAAGAAGCACTGACAACACTTGAATAACCATAAGAAATAAGGAAACACTAAAATGAACTCAAGAGAGAATAATTAACTAAAATTAAACCATTATATTAAATTTTATTTTATAATAAACTACATCTTAAAAAGTAATTTTATAATAAAGATCGTAAACAACTGACACAACATAGAGAATAAAAAATTCAATTGATGAAAATCAAGAAAGAAAACATGCA
This sequence comes from Mallotus japonicus, assembly GCA_949634005.1. Lineage (NCBI taxonomy): Eukaryota > Viridiplantae > Streptophyta > Magnoliopsida > Malpighiales > Euphorbiaceae > Mallotus > Mallotus japonicus. The sequence goes on from CATIWK010081153.1 coordinate 3,798, forward strand.
AAAATTCCAAATTTCTACATCAAGAATATTCAGAAGCAACAAAAGCAATGTGTTGACCTTGTGTATGATCAATCTCTTTGTTTGACCTTAACAAACAATTTAATTACACTAATCATGTTTGCTAAGTGTTGTAGACTTAACCTCTCCGAAAAATGCTTAAAAGATCACTTGATGCATCCTCAAAGTTCTATAAGACATAAACAAATAACAAGGATCAAATAAAAGCCATCCTACATCAATTTCAAGCCAATTCAAGCCACTTATCACTCATCACAAATAGTCCTTATGATCGGGAGCAAGACTTAAGAACAGAAGGCTAAAGAAGTTTGTGAAATCTAAAGGAGTTTGTGCCCTTCAGGATCTGCCCTCACGATTGCGATTGGATCATGATAGACAGTCCAAACTGTGATGATGATGTCTAGCTCGTGAGACCAAAGCTTCTCTGAAGGCATGAAGACTCTAGACTACTCACAGGCCATAATCACAGTCGTGAAGGGATCGAGACCATCACGGTCAACTAAGAGCCTTATGAGTCCCTGAAGCCTTGAAGACCCTGAGACGCTCATGATCCCTTGTCACAATCATGAGCAGGTTATGACATCACCTCTCCCAATCTTTAATGGCTAGTTCTGATACCAACGACTATAATTTTCATTCATCATGGTTGTAAGCATACCCTTACAACAGTGAGCAGCATTGTTGACCTTATGCATGATCAACCTCTCTATCTTGACTTTAATAAATAATTTGATTTTACTAACTAAATTTGCTAAGTGTTGTAGACTAAATTCCTTCTTAAAAAGATGCTCAAATTGACCCTCAAAGTTTCTTAAGACTTAAACAAAAAATAAGAACCAAATAAGAAGCATTCTACATCAAGTTCAAGTCAATTCAAGCATGAAGGCATCCCTCACAATAGCCCTCACGATATGGAGATCAAGTTATGAGCTAAAGAATAAAAGAAGATCGAGAAGAAAATAAGAGCTTGGATACCTTACGATCGTAAGTAGATCGTGACATATAATCCAGACTGTGATTAAGGGAGTCTAGCTCATGAAGCCTAAATGCCTTTCAAGGTTTCAACACTCTGGACTACTCATAAACTAAGATGACGATCGTGACTCGCTCGTGACCAGCGTAGAACATCAAAGCCCTAAAGAGGCCTTAGAGATTTCAGGACTCTGGGTTACTCATGATCCCTAGTCCCGTTCGTGAGCAGATCGTGAGCCATTCCCCTCCAAGTCCAACGGCTATCTCTGATATCCCTCCATACTCCAATGACTATATTTTTTTAAGTCACGATCGTGAGTAAACCCTCATGACCATGAGCAGGCTTCTTCCTACAAAAAGCTGAATTACATTAATTACAAGTCTATAGAGGTTGAAGACGAATTGAATACTCTCCAACAGCTCTTTTATAACCTCCAAGTATAAATATAAGTATTAGAGCTTCATTCAAGAGTTACACACCTTGGTTATTGAAAATTTACCCTTAGCATTCATCAAGCATTCAATTTCTACTTCTAATTCTCTTATATTCAACTACTCTTTTTAGGTGTGGGTTGGTGATAGAATTAAGTTTATTCTTCTTCTATTTTCTGGGGTTAGAAAAGGGAAGTGAGGACCTATTCTAGTATGAATGGTTTAAGTGTTCATCTATTGAAAACACTTAGATACTTGGTTAAGAATGATGCTGAACTCTTATTTGTAAGGTCTAAGTTAAGCCTAAAACTCAAGTTTGTAAAAATCAATCTAAGGGAATAAATTATTGTGATTGAAAAATCCTAACTTGAGAGAGTTGGGTGAAGACGTAGGTTTATTGATAAACTGAACTCCTTAAACACTTGTGTTTAATCTTCTTATTCCTTTAATTTTTGTTAATCATCTCTCAAAATTCCAAAAGCCCTATTCTCCCCCTCTATGGCTATTACAATTTGTATCAGAGCTTGACTTCTTGGTACTTAATTTCAAGAAGAAAAGATCATAGGAGTGGATCTATAAACTTTTCATCTCTTAAACCCTTCTTTGATGGTAGTGACTATCTACATTGAAAGTTCAAGATGGAGTTGTACTTAGATAGTGACCCAATTAGGCTTTGGAATGTTGTTCTAAAGGGTTGCAAACCACCTAAGGGTACAATTGATGGTGTTGAAATCACCCTTACAAGAAGTCAATGGTCCAATGATCAAAAAGAAGAAAATTACAAGAACAAGAAGGCCATGACAATCTTGCTTGCCTCTATGTCTAAAGAAGAAGGAGGCAAAGTACAATATTACCAATCTACAAAAGAAGTATGGGAGACTTTTAAAAATCATTATGAAGGAAATGTGCAAGTGAGAAGTAAGAAAGTTCAACTTCATATGTATGAGTATGAACTTTTCAAGATGAAGCCATAAGAATCAATAACAGAAATGACAAATTGCCTCAACTCTCTTCTAACTACCCTCAAGAAACTTGGAAAACACTTTTCTAAGGAAGAAGTAAACAATAAGGTTTTAAGAATGCTACCTAAGAAGGATTAGGAATCTAGAGTTACTTCAATTGAGGAAGCCCATGATCTCTCAACTGTCTCAATTGACATTCTTATTGGAAAGCTCCTTATATATGAGCTCACTCTAAAGCAAAGAGAAGATGAGAAGGATGAGAAAGAAGAGAAGAAAAAAGGGACTGCCTTGAAGGCTATATAAGAAGCTAGTGATGAAGAAAGTCTTATTGACTCTAGCGAAGATGATGATGAAATTGCTATGATCATTAGAGTATTCAAGAATTCTTGAAGAGAAAGAGCTTCTCAAGGCAAAGGGACAACAAGAAGTTTGAGAGAAAGAAGAATAAGGAAGTAACTTACTACAAATGCAAGAAATCAAGACACATTAGAAATTAGTATCCAAAATTGAAGTTCAAGAGTAAAGGAGCAAAGGACAATAAGAAAGCCTTTAAAGCTTCATGGGATAACTCATCCAAATCTAAAAAGGAAGAGGAGCAACAAGAAGTGGCCAACCTTTGTTTCATGGCTCTTGAAGACAACAATGAGGTACCATTTACTTCCCACTCTTCTTTGTTATGATTGTGATAATTATGATGATGATGATGATGATGAGAGCTCTATTGTGAGCAAACTCATGTTTAAATGCAAGAGCTTACTTTCTAAGAAAAAACTTTGCAAGCATGAGCTCTCTAATCTATCCAAGGTGTAGACGGCGGGGTTTAGCGCACACCCAAGTTTATTGCAATCGCGACACTGTTTGAGCTCAGGGCTCTAGGGAACACACTACTATATCACAAAGACATAGCGGTGAGATGATGGAGTCGCCACCCAGGGTAATAACTGGGACAAAATCGGAGGTGGTACTCGATTCTCTAAAAGAAAGCTAGCACCACAACCAGGAAATTCTGGGTTCGAAATACTAACTTCTCTTAGTCTTTTATTCTTTTAGAATTATTTTATTAATCACTATTTCATCCTCTATTTACATGCAATTTCATAGAAACCCTTATTCTAAACAATAAACTCCAAGGCAAACTAGTCATGAAATCGCACATAAGCAATGCAAACATTCAAAGCATAAAAACCCAAAGTTAGTCTAATCTACAAGTTTTAATTAAAATGAGCTAAGTTTACATGTTATGAAAGCTTAATTAGTGGGCTTAATTCTACATGTTTTATTTCTAAAAATGGGTTAGCTTTATAAATTATGAAAAGGCTTTAAATGAGTAAGTCTACATTAATTTTATTAACTAAAGTGGGCCTATGTCTAAATTAACTAGGTGGGCCTAAATACATTCTAGCCTAAAATCTAATCAATTATGAGCCTAAAATCAATTTTATTAATTAACCCTAAAAAAACCTAATTAAAAGGTGATCTAGTGATTAACTTAAAAAACCTAAAAAACAAAGGAAAAACAAATAAAACAAAACAAATAATAAAAATCAATAAATTAAATAAAAACAAAACTAAATAAAGCATAAAAAAGATTAAAAAACAACAATTAAAACATGCATAAATGATTTCTAACCCTATTTTAATTAACATGCAACCTAAATTAATCTAAAACCACCATTGATTTTATTAGACTTACCAAATAAACCTAATTTACTAATTAATTAATCAAAATAAAACATACACCCACACATATAGTTTTATTAATTCCACTATTGGGGCTATTACAATGATCTACAAAATAAATTAAATACAAACCAAAATAAAATATAAAATAAATAAACAATAAAAATTAAAAAAAACCCTAAAAAAACTAAATTTAAGTACATAATAAAAATCCATGGCATTCCATGGACCTTTATGGATTCTCCACAGGTTCAATCACTCCAAGTTTAGGATACTCCCACCATCACACAAACATAAAACATAAAAGATCAAAACAAAGAAAAAGATTAGAATGAATTAAAATAATAATCAAGAAAAAATAAATAAAATAATGAAATAAAAATTAAAATCAAAATGAAGAAAAACAAAGAAATAAACAATAAAATAAATAATAAATAAAACAAACACCCGAAAATCAAAAGAATAAGAAAAGAATAATAAAAATAAACATTAATAAAAATAAACAGATGAAAAGAAAATCAAATCTAAATGAATAAATAAAGTGAAAAAGTTCAACAAAGAAATAATAAACAAAAAAAACGAAAAGAAGAGAACAAAACAAATAATAAATAAAGAGAACAAAACAAAAAGCAAAATAATAAAAAACCTGAGAAACACTGATTAAACGAATCAAAAGAAATAAAAACAAAACAAATACTTTCAATGGGAAATTAGTACTTCCGATTGAAAACAAATAATTAATAGCAAAATAAAATAAAACTAAAATCAAATAAAAATAGAAAAGAGTAGAAGAAGATGATTTAATGGATGCAGTATTGATTTCCCTCAGAAGGATGATCACCGTTGATGGAAGCCTATGGCTTTTATTGTCTGTGAATTTTTATTAACTGCGATCTCGATTTATTTGGACTGATTGATGGTAAAGAACTAAAGGAAAAGTATGTAAAAATAAAGAACAATGGGTGTGCTTTGGCTCACGGCACAAAATCAGAGAATAGAGAAAAGAATTCAAAGTCTCCAGGAGCCTCTACGTCAAAGAATAGGAAATTAGGGTCAAAGAGACACCCCCCCCCCTTTTTGAAAGAAAAACACCTATTTATAAAACACTACTCCTGTAACCCTAGGTAGAGTCCAGGATAAAAACAACAAACAACATTTATTTTTAATCTTTATCTGATAAATGAATATTTATCAATAAATATCTATCAAATAAAAATCAAATAACTACCAATCAAAAATAAGGATAAATAAAAAAACAAAAAAATAAAAAAATACGGGACCAGTCGGAAAATTATATTTCCGATTGGAAATATAGATTTCCGATCGGAAATCTATATTTCTGGTCGGAAATATGGTTTTCCGACCAAGAATTTTTTTTTTTTAAAAGGTGGCCATTCATGGCCAAAACGTGGTCATGTGCCACTTTTTACGCTGTAAATTCATTTTGCAATTTGAATGGCAAAGTTGGGCCATTTGGCCCAATTCCTTTTTTTTTTTTTGAAAATTTTGTATTTTTTTGTATTTTCATTTTTTTTTGGAAATTTATTTAAAAAGAAATAATTAAAATAAAATTTAAAGATAAGTCCTAAAAACAATTTACTATTTAGTAAAATAATTTACAATTTAGTTCAAAACCAATAATTCAGATCTAATAAATCTAATTTCACAGTCAATTTTCATCATTGGGTCCTCTATCGCATCCATGCTCTAGCCATCCCGAAATTGGGTGTTAACAGTACCATTTTAATAATTAATTATATTCAAATAATTTATTTTAGAGAATCCATTATTAAAACTTAACGTATAATATTCAACATTTTAAATACTAATTAATTAATTAATTAAAATAAAATAAATATTCTCATCAACTAAATCTTTTTATAGTTAATTTTCAACATATGTTTAAATCATAAAATAAAATTTAAATTTACAAAAAAAATTTTGTAGTAAAATTTATAATCATCTTATTTTATATGTTCAAATTATAAAAATATAAAAATATAAATTTAAAAATATATAAAAATTGTACAATTCTTATATATATATATATATATAGGGGAAATTACATAAAAAAATCCCAACCTTTGGGAGTACTTTCAAATAAAACCCTATTCAATTTTTTCTTTTAAATATAATCACAACCTTTAAAATGTTATAAATGACTGTACTGGTAACAGGAGATGAAACCGTTTTTTTAATGATCCATAGGGGCCACTTGGATGACTGTACTGGTAACAGGAGATGAAACCGATGCATTTGCTCCCAAATTGATATTTTCTCCCCTCCAATTGAGTGTTTCATTTTGGATTAGGAGGCTATTTAGACAGATAAAAGTGCAACTTAGTTATTACAATAAAAAAACTCAGCATACTAGGCATATGAAATTTCAACTTATCATACTAGGTATATGAAATTTCAACAAAAAACTTAACATTACCAGTACAGTCATCCAAGGAGGGTTTTTTTTTTATAACATTTCAAAGATTGTGGTTATATTTAAAAGAAAAAATTGGATAGGGTTTTATTTGAAAGTACCTCCAAAGGTTGGGGTTTCTTATGTAATATCCCCATATATATATATATATATATATATATATATATATAAATCTCTGAATTTTGGTTTCACTTCAAACTGTTTTAAAATCTTCATTTGCTCCAAATATCCACTTCGAATTTCTCCGAAAATTTAGAGCAATTTGGAGCAAAGATTTAAATTTTCGGAGTCGGGTCCAGATAATTTATTTTTGAATTCTCTGACTTTTAAGTCAGGTTCGGAGAATTTGCATTCTCCAAATTGCTATGATCCGTGCACAGCCCTAATTATAAGAAACAATGATAGTAGTTAATAATAATCAAAATAGACATAATAAGCAAGAGTTAATAATCATTGTGGAATTACCTTAGAGCGAGGTGAATAGGGCTTTTAAGAATTTAAAAGAAAATTAAAATGGATTAGAGAATGATTAAGAATTTAGAAAGTTGAGACACAAGAACTTAAAGAGTTTGATTCACAAATAAATCTACGTCTCCACCTAACTTATCCCCAAGTTAGGATTTTCAATCCCTACACCAATCTTATTCTCAAAGATTGAGCTTACAAGAGTTTTATCGATCAACTCTAAACCTTACAACAATGAGCTTCTAAACAAGGCTCAGCTCTAACCACGAATCCAAGTGTTTTGATGGAGAAATACTTAAACCAATTCCTTTAGAGAATAACTTCACTTCCCTTCTATTCTAACACAAGAATTAGATTAAGTATAAGGCCTATCTCTAACTCACAACCAATACTCAAAAGAATTAATGAATTATAAAGAAAGTAGGTAGAGTTTTGAATGCTCAATTGAATTCTAAGAGAAAATGTTTAACCACCAAATTTTCTAAAAATACTTAAATAAGGCGTCAGAGGTTGTTTAAGTACTTCAACATCACAAATGTAGTTGTTGGAGGCATTAAGTTCGTCCTTCATCATCTTCAAGTTGCATTAAATGTAAAATAACCTTTTTGCAGGAAATATGCCACTCACAGTCATGAGGGGAGGCTCACGATTGTGAGGTATAAAATTACAGCCGTTACTATTACATGTGACTATTGTGTCTTGGAGCGAGGCATGGGCACGAGTTGCTCATGGCCATGAGGGCAGGTCGTGAGCAGTTCTGGAACTTTGGAAAATTGAGATGGCTATTGCACACGATCTAAATAAAGGCTCACGAGGTGGTCACTGCCTGGAGGCACTTGCTCACAATTATAACGGCATACCGTGAGGGGCTCAATCCTCTTTTCCATTTGATGCACTTTTGAGCCTTTAGCTCATGAGCAAGGCTCTAAGTCATGAGCCTTGCCCGTAAGGGACCCCTATAGGCTTGAATTGACTTTGTTTTATGTCTTGTATTGTCCCAAATGAAGCTTGAGATTAGTAAAGGCTTATTGTTGACATTTTGATGAGTTAGGACCTTGATAATTAAATCTAAAACACAAATGAATGCATTAGATTATTTAAATTATTTGTTAAAGTCAAAACTTTAGAGATTGGATAAACCTAGGGTCAATAATCTCCCCTTTTTGATTTTGACAAATAATTTGAGTGTGTGTATTATGTATAATTAAGTGAAGTGTGTAAGGTGTGTATTGCTCCCCCTTAATTCATGAATTAAGTTAAAAGGAATAGCAAAGTATAACTCCCCCTTAAAGAGTGTTCAATAGCACAATAAAAATCACAAGAATATTGGACATTTAGCAAACATAGTGCAAGCATTAATAGCTAGAACCATTTATCATTCCAAGTTCATGCTTAATAAAATTTAATCTCTCCTCATTGAGAGGTTTAGTGAAAATATCCGTAATTTGATTGTTAGTATCAACAAATTCAAGCAATAAATCACCACATTGCATATGATCTATAAGGAAATGATGTCTAATATCTATATGCTTAGTTCTTGAATGTTGAATGTGATTCTTGCTAAGGTCTATAGTACTTGTATTGTCATATTTGATTGGAATGTGATCAAGTTCTATACCATAGTCCCTAAGTTGTTATTATTGCCATAATACTTGTGAGCAACAACAACTAGCCGCCACATATTTGGCTTCGACGGTGGATAAGGCAACCGAAACTTGTTTCTTACTAAACCAAGAAACTAAACATTATCCTAAGAATTAATAAGTTTCAGAGGTGCTATTTCTATCTAGCAAGCCACCGATAAAATTTGCATCCAAATAGCTAACTAAGTCAAAGGTTGAACTCCTAGGATACCAAAGTCCTAAATGTATAGTTCCACTAAGGTATTTGAAGATTCTCTTAATAACATTTAAGTGTGACTCCCTAGGATATGATTAAAAATGTGCACACAAGCAAATAGCGAACATTATATATGGTCTACTAGCAGTTAAATAAAGAAGGGATCTGATCATACCTCTATATCGCTTTTCATCAACCGGTTTTCCATTCTCATCCTTAGTGAGTTTGGTGGTGGTACTCATATAAGTCTTGCTTGCTTTAACTGCTTCCATACTAAAATTCTTGAGAATGTCTCTAGTGTATTTGGTTTGGTTGATAAAGATCTCATATTTGCATTGCTTGATTTGAAGACCAAGGAAGAACTTAAGCTCACCCATCATGCTCATTTCAAATTCCCCTTGCATTAACTTAGAAAATTCCTCGCTTAGTAGCACCAAAAATAATATCATTAATATATTTTTGTGCAATAAGTAAATCATGCTTGGATTTCTTTATGAATAGAGTTGTATCAACTTTTCCTTTAGAGAAACCTTTCTCTAATAAAAAGTTACTCAACCTTTCATACCAAGCTCTAGGAGCTTGCTTTAATCCATACAATGCTTTGGAGAGTTTAAACACCTGATTAAAAAAGTCAAAACTTTCAAAACCCGGAGGTTGTTCAACATAAACCTCCTAATCAATGTAACCATTTAAAAAGGCACTTTTAACATCCATTTGGAAAATTTTAAAGTCCATGTAAGATGCAAATGCAAGTAGCATTCTAATAACTTCTAACCTTGCAACGAGGGCAAAGGTTTCATTATAATCAATGCCTTCCTCTTGATTATAACCTTTAGCTACTAGCTTAACTTTATTCCTAGTTATGACACCTTACTCATTCATCTTATTTCTAAACACTTATTTGGTGCCTATAATAGGATGATGTTTAGGTCTAGGAACCAAGGTCCAAACCTTGTTTCTCTCAAATTGATTTAACTTTTCTTACATAGCAAGGACCCAAAATTCATCACTCAAAGCATCATCAACATTTTTGGGTTCAATTTGAGAAATGAAGGCTAAATTAACAATAGATTTATAATGAGATCTAGTACCAATGTTGAGATCTTAAGGATGAGCCTATTTAAATTGCCATTCCTTTGGAAGTTCATCTTTCAAGGGAGGTTAAGGCATCTCCTCATTATCTTCCTTTGTAGGACCTTCTAGCTCTAAAGGTTTGGTAGCATTTTCTTTTTGAAGGTTCATATTCATAAATTCATCTACAATATCATCAACACTACCAAAATCCTTTTCTAGGATCAAGTGGGTTAGATTCATCAAATACTATATGCATTGACTCTTTAACTACTAGAGTTCTTTTGTTAAAAACTTTATATGCTTTACTAGAGGTGGCATAACCTAGGAAAATTCCTTCATCGGCTTTAGAGTCAAATTTTCCAAGATTATTCTTGGTGTTTAATATAAAGCACTAGCATCAAAACATTCTAAAATATGAAATTTTGAGTTTTCTATTGTTCTAAAGTTCATAAGAAGTTTTATTTAAAATAGGTCTTTTGAAGACTCTATTTACAATATAGTAAAAAGTGTTAACGGCTTCCGCCCAAAAGTATAAAGGTAAATTATACTCATAAAGCATTATTTTAGCTGTTTCCATTAGAGTCCTACTCTTCTTTCAACTATCCAATTTTGTTGAGGTGTTCTAAGAGAAGAGAAAGTATGTGACATGACATTCTCATTGCAAAAGGTTTTGAAAATTCATTTTCAAATTCAGTTCCATGATCACTTCTAATGGTTGAAATGCAAAAACCCTTTTCTTTTTAAACTCTTTTTAAAAAACTTTCAAAGGCTTTAAAAGCATCATTCTTATGAGCAAGGAAACACACCTAAGTATATCTAGAGTAATCATCAACCAAGACATGCATAGTGCATCCTACCCAAACTAGCAACTCTAGTAGGTCCAAATAAATCCATATGAATAAGTTTAAGTGGCCTAGAAGTGGACACTACAATTTTGAGCTTAAAGGAAGATTTAGATTGTTTTCCCTTTTGACAAGCATCACAAGTCTTCTCCTTAGTGAACTTGAGTTTAGGTAATCCAACTACAAGTTCATGCTTACTAAGATCATCTAAAAGCTCAAAATTTGCATGTCTTAACCTTCTATGCCAAGTCCATGTGTCATGGGAAATGGACATTAAGCATTTAATATCTTTGTTATCAACTTTATTCAAGTCAATGACATAAACACTGTCAACCCTTTCACCACTAAAAATTACTTTGTCTTCATCTAAGCTACTAACAAAGCAATTTCTAGGATAAAAAGTGACTTTATTTCCCATACCACACAATTGACTTATGCTAAGTAGATTATGCTTAAGACCATCAATAAGCAATATATGATGAATTAATAAGGATTGAGGATTAAAATTTTCTCCAATGCCTACTATCTTTCCTTTGGCATTGTCCCCAAAGGTAACATGACCTCTATCCTTAGCATTAAGCTTGTTGAATTGCTCCTTATCTCATTTCATGTGCCTTGAATATCCACTATCAAGGTACCACTTACTTTTAGCTCTTATGGACTTCAAGCACACCTGTATAACACAATTCAAACATTCTTTTGAACCTAAACCTTTGTTGGTCTAGGTTGGTTAGTTTCAAAGTAGTCCAAAGGAAGCAATTGTAATTATAATCTTCTATAGAAGCACACATTGCTAGTGTGACCTTTGGTCATGCTATAAAAGCATTCAACATTAGCAAATATATTTCTTCTAGGAGTGTATGATTACCTAGTATGCGAGAAATGCCTTTTGTGTTGTGGTTGTGTGGGCTTCCTAAAAGTCTTTTGTGCCATAGGAAGAGAATGAGACATACATTGATAATGGCAGTTTGTATTGTGAGGTGATTATGTAGTATGCTTAGGAGTATTATATCTAGTGTACATGTAAGTATGTATAGGTTGGGGCTTTTTGGCTTATGCCTTAACCCTTTGTGTCAAGGAAGGTTGGGTCATGTAAGACTTCCCCTTGTCATTTGACACATGAGACCTTTTAGCTTTGAAAGTTTGAGTCTCAAGAGATTTAGAAGTAGAAGGAGTAGAATCACATGAAACTTTAACAAATTTAATATGAGATGATGATGAGGAAGACATTTCATTTGTATATCTAATTCCATGAGTATTCTCATAGAGTTTTTGAGAATCAAGAAGACTATCTAAAGTCTATTTTCCCTTTTTGAACTTAAAAATGGAATTCTTCAATTTTAACACCACTCTAAAAAGCTTAAGATTTTCATCATTAGCTTTCTTGAGTTGGTCCTCTAAGGAATTAAAAGATTTCAAATTATTTGAAAGTTTTTTATTAGATTTAACAAGTTTAGAAAAATCATTTTTTAAGTTTTCAAATTCCTTGGACAAGTTAGATAGCTCATGCTTGTAAGCTTTTTCAAGGAGAGCAAGCTTTTGCATTTAAGCATGAATTTGCTCACAATAGAGCTCTTATCATTATATCCCAATCATAACAAAAACATTGAGAAGTAGATGGTACCTTATTTTTATCTTCAAGGGCCATAAAACAAATGTTGGCCATTTTTTGTTGCTCCTCTTCCTTTTTCGATTCAGAGGAGTCATCCCATAAAGCTTTGAAGACCTTCTTCCTATCATTTGCTCCTTTATTCTGAATTTGAGCTTGGGGCACTCACTTCTAATGTGTTCCGGTTTCTTGCATTTATAGCAAGTAACTTCTTTGTTCTTCTCACCATCATACTTTTTGTTGTCTCTTTGCCTTAAGAAGCTTTTTCTTTTCGAGGACTTCTTGAATCATCTACTGATCATAGCTACCTCATTATCATCTTCACTAGAGTCTACCAAGATTTTATCTTCACTTGCTTCTTATATAGCCTTCAATGCAATCTTATTCTTCTTCTCTTCTTTCTCATTTGTCTTATCTCCTCTTTGCTTTATAATGAGCTCATGTGTAAGGAGCTTCCTAATGAGAATATCAGTTAAGAGGGTTGAGAGATTATAAACTTCCTCAATTCCCAATCCTTATTTGGTAATTGAGGAGTGACCCTAAATTCCTAATCCTTATTTGGTAGGATTTTTATAATCTTATTGTTCACTTATTCCTTGGAAAAATGTTTTCCAAGTTTCTGGAGGATGGTAAAAAGAGCATCAAGGTAGTTTTTCATCTACGTTATTGATTCTTGTGGCTTCATTTTGAAGAGTTTATATTCATACATGTGAAGTTGAACCTTTTTACTCCTTACTTGCACATTTCCTTCATAGTGGTTCTCAAGTGTTTTCCATACTTCTTTTGTGAATTGGCAATGTTGAGCTTTGCCACCTTCTTCTCTTAACATAAAGGCTGGCAAGATTGTCACGACCTTCTTGTTCTTATAGTTCTCTTTGTTTTTATTATTTAACCATTGACTTCTTGCAAGGATAGTCTCTACACCATCAATTGTGGTTTTAGGTGGTTCCTAACCTTTTAAAATAACATCCTAAAGTCTAATAGGATCACTATCTAAGCATAATTCCATCTTGAACTCCTAATGAGTGTAGTCACTACCATCAAAGAAAGGTATAAGAGATGAAAAGTTTAAGGATTCACATTCACTCCCCATGATCTTTTCTTTTTGTAATTAAGTACCAAGAAGTGAAGCTTTGATACTAATTGTAATTTCCATAGAGGCGGGTGAATAGGGTTTTTAAGAGTTCAAAAGAAAATTAAAAAGGATTAGAGAATGATTAAGAATTTAGAAAGTTAAGACACAAGAACTTAAGGAGTTCGATTCATAAATGAATATACGTCTCCACCTAACTTATCCCCAAGTTAGGATTTTCAATCCCCATACCAATCTTATTCACGAAGATTGAGCTTACAAGAGTTTTATGGATAAACTCTAAACCTTACAACAATGAGCTTTTAAACAAGGTTTAGCTTTAACCGCAAACGCAAGTGTTTTGATGGAGAAGCTCTTAAACCAATTCCTTTAGAGAATAACCTTAATTCCCTTCTATTCTAATCCAAGAATTAGATGAAGTATAAGGTCTATCTCTAAATCATAACCAACACTCAAAAGAGTTAATGAATTATAAAGAAAGTAAGTAGAGTTTTAAATGCTCAATTGAATTCTAAAAGAAAAAGTTCAACCACCAAAGTTTCTAAAAAATACTTGAATGAGGCTTTAAAGGTTGTTTAATACTTAAGCATCATAAATGTAGTTGTTGGAGGCATTAAGTTCGACCTTCATCGTCTCTAAGTTGCATTAAATGTAAAACAACCTTTTTGTAGGAAATCTGCCGCTGACGGTCGTGAGGGGAGGCTTACGATCATAAGGCATAAAATTATAACCATTATTGTTATAGGTGATCATTGTGTCTTAGAGTGAGGCATGGTAACGAGTTGCTCACGATCGTGAGGGTAGGTCGTGAGCAGTTCTAGAACTTTAGCAATTTGAGATGGCTATTGTTCACGATCTGAATGAAGGCTCACGAGGTGGTCAAGGCCTGGAGGCACCTACTCATGATCGTGAGGGCAACTGTAATGGGCTGAGACCTCTTTTCCATTTAATGCATTTTTTAGCCTTAAGCTCGTGAGCAGGGCTCCAGGTCATGAGCCTTGCCAGTGAGGGACCCCTATAGGCTTGAATTGACTTTGTTTTATGTATTGTGTTGTCCCAAATGAATCTTGAGATTAGTAAAGGCTTATTTTTGACATTTTGATGAGTTAGGACCTTGATAACTGAATTTAAAACACACTTAAATAGACACATTAGATTATTCAAATTATTTGTTAAAGTTAAAACTTTAGAGATTGGATAAACCTAGGGTCAACATATTGGGTTCACATAGTTCGTACAGATAAAAAAATACTACACACAAGCATAATCATAATACATAATCAATGTCAAATAAACATTACAAACACAATCAAAGAGTAATCATAGCAACTCACAAAGATCAAACATAAGTAAGCATAAAATCAACCAAAATCAAAGACAAACATAACAACACAAGTATTGGTAGTCATTATTTTACAAATCAAATAAGAAACAAACACACAAACATAAATCAAACATCATGATCTTGATCATCAACTAAAAACATTAAACAAAACACAAAAGGAAAGTAAATTAAGAATGAATTGAAAATAAAAGTAGAAAATTGAAAATGAAATCATTTAAAAATAAAAAATAAAAGAGAATAATTGAAATCTAATCATTCTAGGACCATTAAAACTTATTTAGATGATATATGATCATCCATGAATGAATGGGAGCCTAAAGGACCATTCTTGGAATCATAATAGAGCAAGAAAAAGGACCAAACAATTTTTTTAAGGCTTGTTTAGTCGCTTTTCAAGGAGGGATGGGTGGTTTGAAAGACATTTTTGGATAGTTTTCAAGGAGTAATGTCTGATTTTGAGGAAGGGATAATCGATCAGTTGGTTATTAGCCCAAACTAGCCATCCACCTTGAGACAACACGAAAATGAACTTTTTATACAAAAATAATTGATTCAAGCCCTAAACCCAACACGAAAGATAAAATAGGATCAAGAAGGTGTTTTTAAAAATGTTTAGCCTCAAAAAATTAAGAAAAACTTACCAAAGATGTAAGATTGAATCAAGAAAAGCAAGTAAAGACTAGTTTATAAAGGTTCGATTTGGATGATTATTTGAAGTGTTTTAATGTAATTTTTGGGATGATTTTTGTGATCAAATTGAAGTTGATTTTTAGGAATATGAGGATGGTTTTTGAGTTAAGAAATGGGAGAGAATTAAAAGAGAAATGGGTGATAAAAGGAAGAAAGCTCAAGAGAGCATTACTTAGGCTTATTGTACTAATTTTCACTCATTTTTTTAGAGGTAACAACATTGTTAATCCTATAAATTATACCATTTTCTTCAATTAAGTCCTATAAGAAATTTTTTTTTATAATCAAGTTCTATAAGTTTTAAAAAGGTTTTTCATTAGTCCTATTTGTCAATCAAAGCGGTTTTTCATTAGTTAACCCTTAAAATCAAACTTTGTTTTTACATTTCAGTCTTAAAAATATATAAAAAAAATGTTATTTTGATATTTTAAATATATAATATTTTATTTTTATTTGTGACTTCTTATGTTACTTAGCTTTCATAATAACTATATAACTCACTAAAATAATTTTTAAAAATAAAAATAAAAAATATATTTTTCTTAAATTATTAGTTATATTGAAAATGATAAATAAAATTAATTAAATATACTTAATTATTTGTAAATATATAATTTAAATTAGTATATCATAAATGAATACATATTTTTTATAAGGGATGGTGACCCCACAAGTCTTATAAGTTTCTGAAAATTACAATCAAGTCCTAAAAATGCAATTTTTTTTATTGAGTCCTATAAGCTCTTAAAGAGTTGCTTGTTAGTCCTATTTCATTAAATTAAACAGAAAGTGTATATGTGTCCATTAGACCTCACATGTTTGCAGCTAGCTCATACCTCATCAACCACATCATCTGTAAGGTGTCAACAAATCTTGCAAAAGAAGAAGACAACATCGTTGTCACAAACCAAACCGGGGAGTCATGACCGCTGCTAGGGAACGGGAATTACTATTATCCGGAACTCGTAGCAAGCCTTAAAAAAATAAAAACTCATGCAAACTAATAATAAAAATACATCTGAATTAAAAACTTTAATCAATAAAACAAAATCTCATATCATATAATAAAATATATCAGTACACAATCTTTTAAACACGTCTCAGTTATAAAAACAATATCAAATACTACAACAGTCAAATACTACTACTGCAGCTTCTAGAAAATAAACAAAGGTTCAAATATGAAATTTACATAATCTAGCCGAGGCGGAAGAAGACCGGCGGAGAAGTCTAGTACTGAGGTCTGACAAAGTAGAATCTCCTGAAAAAAAAATATTGAGGGGGGTTAGACCTCACTGAGTGAATTATTATTATATATATATATGCACCCTAGTGATACAGGCATTCAAGCATCAGTATAATAATATATTTGTTTTTATATAATAAAATATACATGCAATTCATACGGATGCTCAAAATCCATTTATATAATAAATAATACAAAAGAGTTCGGGTGGAGGATCAGTGCGGAACCCTAACATTTCGTAACCTCGATCACAGTAAATCATTAGCCAACAGGCTTTCTTAAATTCAAAGAATATTTCTCTTATCCAAGTTGACAGTAGACCGGCCCCGAGACTCATAGTCCATCGAGCTATAACAGTCTAACTGTCGGCATGACTGGCCCCGAGACCCCAGATCCATCGAGCTACAGCAGTCACACCACTCTCACACCACAATTTTAAATAATAAATTTCCAAAATCAATCAATCAGAATTCTCTGCCTAAAATCTACCGTACTGTCGCGCAACAGTCCTAGCGTAGCCCACTAGGTGGCACGTTCTACAACTATCCTCCAAAAAATTCTTATAAATATATAAAAATAATGAAATGCATAATTAAAGCATGGTAGCATCCATTTTTCAAAGCAATATACCAAAATATATACAGAACATAAATATAAGCATTTAATAAAATAATAACATTTAATGAAGATAAATATAATTTAATTCTCATTTAAATATGGATG
>CATIWK010081156.1:0-14362 GCA_949634005.1 Mallotus japonicus
ACCTAGAGTGAAACAATTTAAATATTCCAAACACATAAAGGTGAGCTTTGGTCTGTCAAACATCATTATTCAATGACAAAAGAAGGCATAATATAGGGGAAATTGAAACCGAGACAATAAAGCAAGCAAAGGAACCTAAATTATGAATTATATGGTGACAAATATGAGATTTAATCAAGAACCACGAAAGAAAAGGGAGAAGAACTCTCTCACCAACGAAAGAATTATTGAACTCAATGAAAATCAAGAAAATTAATCTAAAGGAAAAGAAGAGAAATCCATCACCTGTTTGAGCTCCCACAACCATTACTCTAAATTTTTTTTTTTTTTGGCTCTTACATTATAAACACCAACATGGAGATTTTTATCTCCAAGAAAAATGGATAAGCACTACCCCAAGACCACAAAAACTTGACACCTAGTTTTTTTTTTTATTATTAATTTGATTTAATTATTTAATCATTTATTTTGCTTGGTCCCCAAATTTTGACATTATTATTATTATTAATACATATTTATAATCAAATCTTTCTAGAATTTATTTTATTTGCAATAAAATAAATTCTAACCCACTTCTTTTATTTGCCATTACTATTATACACATAAATATTTATTCTTCATGTATTTAATTTCAATTTATAAGTAATATAAAATTTAAGGTTAATCTCGAGTATGGACGTGACACCAATTTTGAACTTATAATTCATTTTATTTTATTTATCAAATAATCCTCCGGTTAGAATTGTAGAAAATTATTTAATTTTTTAATGTTTAGAGAAAATAAAAATTTTTCATTTTTATAGAAAATTTGTAAAATATATTTACCAGTTAAAAATTAAAAATTATTTTTTATTTTTTGAAAATAGAAAATATGTTTATTTATTCTCATTTACATCTTGTTTTTAAAAGTAAACAGATAATTATACGTAGAGATAATTTAGGGTTTAAAAATAGAGTTTATTTTATCTTCTAATACTAAAATAAAGTAACAAATAATAAATAAATAAAGTAGAAAAGAAGCCATAATGAAAACATTGTATTTTCAAATGAAAACACTGTGTTTTTACTTTATACTTTGAATGACGAAAATTTTGAAAAACAACAAAAACTTGTTTTACACTTTTCTTTTAAAATTGTGAAAATGGTGAAAACAATTTTCAAGTGAGATTTTTGTGAAAACATCCAAAGTAAACACAAAGTTCTATTTTTTGTTTTCATTTTGAAAAATTTTCTAGAAAATTAGAGTAGTTTTTTGTAAATAAACACAAATTTTTTAAGTAATTTAACCAAAATTAACAACATTAAAGTGACACGAGCAGTTGTTTAAGTTCCCTCGTGGAGTTCTCTCCCTACTAGGGGTTCTCTCTATATTTTTTTTTGCTGTTTTTTCATGTGTTTCTTCTCTTTTTTCTTTTTTTTTTCCTTTTACTAATGGCTCATGATTTGAAAAATTTATTGCAAAATTTATATTTTACTAAAGATGAGTAAGACATAGTTTATTTAAGTTCAAACTTTAATGATTCAATCAACTCTAGTTGTGATGCCTTATAGAAAGGGTGATTTCAAGTACCTTTTAATTTTAAAGCGTTGATGGGTGCTTTACTAGGAGTTTGGACGATCTTGAAGGGTTTTAAAATATAGGTGCAAATCTTTTTGTATGTGAATTTAAATCTAAAATTGATAAATGGAGAGTGTTACGTGAAAGCCCTTAGCATTATGATTGACGGCTTATTGTATTGGGGAAGTTATAAAGGGAGATGAACAACCATCAGATGTGAATCTAAGTTGTTGTCGTTTTTAGGTTCATCTATGCAACTTACCTTTAAATTATTGGGACAAGGACTCTATAATGAAGACTGGTTTGAAATTGGATACAATTTTGGATTTTAATGAGGCAGAGGTGAATCCGTAGGGACAGTTTATCCGAGTTAGAGTTTTTATTGATGTTGAGAAGCTTATAAGGCATGGAGCGATAATGCTTAATAACAAAGATGATTGGGTTTAAATTTATTTTCATTATGAACGTTTACCTATTTTTTTATTACTGGTGTGGCTATACTGGCTATACCAAAGTTGAGTATGAGTTGAAACTTTTTGCTCTTGAAATTTCTTCATAACTATATAATCCTACTTTAAGAGTATGTCAATCCAAAAATAGGTATATGTTCCATTTGGTGTCTTCAAGTGCATCTAATTTATCAAAACAGTCATCATGTTGTTGCTTCATTAATGCTTCCTATCAAACGCCAACTACGAGTTCTCTCTGATCCTACTGGTTTGAATATTATAAAGTATGGTGTGGGGCCTAGTAATAACTCTATAAATGAAGGTGATCAAGAAGTTGTTGAAGTCCTAAAGACCTTCACATGTGGTTCTGATGTTAATGATGGTGATCACCATAGCAATGATACTTAGAGGGAGTTTTCATCTAGTTCTAAGGTTCCAGTCTTTAAAAGCAATGATGTTGGTATTATTCATTGCTCTCTATAGCTTTTAACACAATTAGATAGTTCCAACGGTTCAAGGCGGTCTTTAGGGGTCAAGCAATGGTCTTAATAAAAGTAGGATGGGTTGTCTAATTTAATGCATCGGGATATACAGGTTTTCACTAATGTTAAGCATGGTTTTGAAATTTTGAATGAGGCTATTAATGACTATTCTCTGCATGACACTAGTCTAAATAAAACCTCAAAAAATCTAAGAATTTTATACAATTGGCAACTAATGAATCTAGTTATGAGGCAGAGGCTGTCCAACAGCCTTATTGGGATCCATGAGGCTTCTAAGTTATAATGCCTGAGGGTTAGGGAACCTTTAGGTGCTTCATGCTCTCCAATTTTTTATTATTAAATTTTATAGGCTAAATATTGTTTTGCTTATGGAAACAAGATTAAGTAAGTTGAAAGGCGATGAGTTACATTTTCTTTTTTCTTTTTTCTGATTTCTTTGTATTTCATGTTTTGTTTGTAGGTTGATTTGGTGATTTAGCTTTATTATGGCGCAATGATGTCAATATTGACATTAAAAATTACTCTTCGCATTATATCATATTTGGTTTTTTATTTAATGTATCTTCTATTTTATGGAGAGGAATCAGTCTTAATGGATGGCTTGAAGTCCATTTGAAGTAACAAACTTGGAGTAGTACTACAAAGTAGGTGGTAGGTATGGTTTAACTAGTTCTATGATGACTTTTTAACAGTTCTGGATTCTTTTGATCTATGTGATCTTGGCGTTTTTGGCATTCCTTCCACATGGACAAATGGTCATAGAAGGGCTGATCTAATTTTTAAGCATTTAGACCAATTTTTTGTGTTCTTACTAGGATTCATTATTTTCTAACTCTGTGGTGTCTCATTTGGTGAAGCTATATTCTGATCATATCCCATTCTTACTTAATACAGCTAGATCTTCTCAAGTTTCTTCACAACCTCACAAACTCTTTCCATTTAAAGCTTGTTGAACTAAGATAAAGGCATGTGTTGATATCATTAAGGATGTGTGGAGTGCCTGTTCTATTTACATCTAGCAGAACTCAGTAATATTAAAAATGTCTAAGTGTAGTACTACTTAAGCAAATTGCATCAAACACATTTCTTAAATCTTTCTAAATAGATTAAGGAGGCTACTGTGGAACTTGAAAAGTTGCAGCAGTAGGGTTAGGCCTGATTTAATTTCTTTTGTTTTGGATATTTTATCTTCAGCACTAGTAATGCCATATGGGTTAAATCATACTTTCATTACTCTGATTCCAAAGGTTAAAAATCTTGAATCTATGAAAGATTTGTGCCTGTTCAACTTGTGTAATGTCCTCTATAAAATAGTCTCCAAAGTATTGGCTAATAGATTAAAGTTTATGTTACCATGTCTGATCTCTCCCACTTGAAGTGCTTTTATGCCTAGCAGGCTTATTACTGATAATGTAATTATTACATTTAAGGTATTTCATTCCATGACACATCAAATGAAAAGCAAGACTGGCTTTGGCTTTAAAGCTAAATATGAGTAAAGCCTACAATAGAGTAGATTAGGTTTTTTTAGAGCAGATTTTGCATCATATGTGTTTCCCTTGTCATTTTATTAAGTTGTTAATGTGTTGTATTCGGTCATTTTCCTTTTCTTTTTTGGTTAATAAAGCTCCAATTGGCTTCATGATTTCATCTCATGGATTAAAAGATGGGGATCCTTTGTCACCATATTTATTTTGATTATGCTCAAAGGGTGTATTTTCTTTGATTTAAAAATCTATTTCTATGGGTGACTTGCATCCTATTCGGGTTTGTAAAACTAATCCAAGAATTTCACATCTTTTTTTATTGATGGTAGCATTTTCTTTACTAGAGCAATACTTTTTAAATGTTTGAAAATTAAAGAGATTTCATAAATTTATGAGTTGGCTATATGACAGTTGATTAACTTTGAGAAGTCAGAGGTTTAATTTAGCAGTAATATTCCAAATAGCCAATAACAAATGTTGTATGATGTTCTGGGTGTTTAGGCTGTAGGGCATCACTCAAAGTATCTAAGTTTACCAATGATATTTGGAAGTTCAAACAAAGTTATTTTTAATTTTCTTCAAGAATGCATTTGGAAAAAATTAATGGGCTAGAAGGAAAATTTTTTATCTTTTGTAAGTAAGGAGATTTTGATCAATGTCGTGGCCCAAGCAATTCCTAATTATATAATGAGTTGTATAGAACTTCCTAGTACATTTTATGATGAATTATAAAGTTTAATTTAAGACTTTTGGTGGAGTAGTACCTCAAACAAGAGTAATATTCACTAGATGAGTTGGGAGAAATTGAATTAATGAAAGCTAGATGGTGGTATAGGTTATTGACATTTGTTATCTTTCAACTTTGCTTTATATGCTAAACAAGGTCGGATAGTGTTGGTGAATTCCAATTCTTTGAGTGCTCAAATTTTAAAGGCAAAGTATTTCCAATAAACTAGTTTTCTAAAGGTAAGGGAGGGCTTTCAATCATCACACTTATGGCATAGTCTCGAGTCTTTTATTGGCGTGTAAGGAATGGGAATTTGATCCAACTTTAGAAAGCTAAGTGAATGTCCAATTTACATTTTGACAAACCATGTTCCTAAGGGGGTCTTGCATTTTTATCAAAAGCCTCACTAATTTTCAAGTAATATTTATTAGTTATATAATTTGTTTGAAAATATTTCCTCCATTTCACCATTTGAATGAAGTGTAGAATTTCGCATTATTTAATTAATAATTTATGACAGTTTATGTATTATATTTGCTTGAGAAAATACTTTGCTCAATTCTAGCCAAATTCTCTAGGGCTACCTTGAAATGTGAACTTTTACTTAGGGAAGTTATACATATTTATTTCACACAAATTTTTCCATCATTCACAAAAATTTTTATGGCTTCTAACATTTAAAGGATGCCCAAAATTTATTTGTAAGTCTGCTTCATTATGTACTTCTCTTTGTATGATTCTCTTCCATTAATCTTTAATGAAAATATCTGCATTTACCTAGGGATTTGCTTTGTCACTTTTCTATTAATCAGGTTCTTTAATTTTTTGCATCAAGAATGTGCTACTGAAATTCTTGAATCATCATCAACTCCTGCATCATTGATCACACCACACATATACACCATAATCATGCATTACTTTATAAAATAAAAACGTCCAATTTTCAGCAATTATGCTGCAAAAATTTCATCAACACATCACCCTTCACAGCACTTATTCACATACTAAAAAACCCAAAGAAAATAACAACATATAAAAACACACCAAAATTTACATAATTCAAACTTCATTTATTCATAGTAGTAGCTATCAAGTCAACTTTTAAAACCCACAAAAGTAAATTATTGTCATTAAGTGGCAAATTCCTAGCAGGACAGATATTATTTTATTTATTTATTTTTTATTTTTCCACATGGTGAAAAATATTTTTTCAACTATAATGCAAAATAATTCCTCTCTAAACTTAGTGTTGCATGTGAATCCAACATAAAAAAAGGCATTGAGGGACTTTTTGTTATCAATAGTAATTTGAATTAGCAATACCAATATTGCATTAGTTATCCCTTCATTATGATGAGCCTTAGTGTATAAAGGCTTTATATACTTTGTTATCTCCACAGATGGCTTTTCAAAAAATCATCTTTATATTTTGATCTAATCTAGTGGTTGTATGTCATTAAAGTGATTCTCCATGCCACTCAAGGTTATTACTTTTCGAGTGTTCTGAATGTTATCTTTATCAAACTCCTTTTTATTTGAAATTAAACCTTCTGTAGCTTTAGGCCTGAATTTGGCCTTAGCATCGGGTTAGATCTTTTATTTCTCCTGCTTCCTTTCAACCGCTCTTTGTCTCTGCAATCTTCTTTTTTGTGTATGAGTAAAAGGTGAGGAAATTTCTTGTGCACCATCCTACGCCACTGTTTATTTGGTGGAATAAGTTATGGCACCACTAATCTAAGTTGTTTCTTATTAGATCCTGAAGGCCTCTTATCACCCCTTATTGGTCTAGGTTTGCAGTTGTTTCTAAAAGCATGTAGAGTAGGTTATGGTTTATTGTCTAGAGTTAAGAGCTTTCCCTTTGTTGTTGGGCATTTTTCATATAGAATAGGCCTCCAATAGCTCTTGAGCCTGTTTGATTTTCTATTTGAAGGCAAACTACCTTCTCTTTTCCTATGATTTTCTTCAAATCCACATTGATAGAATTGATTGACACAACTGGTGGAAAGAGATTCTTATCAATAATTATTGCTACTTTCTTTTATGTATTCAAGTATTCTCCCATTTTTTGGGGCAAAGGAGAAGGTAAATAGGCCTGAGAAACAGCCACTTAACATTGAGGAATTTGCATATGGCCTTAAAGGATTGGTGCTTGGTCATTAGAATTCTGCACCTAGCCTTAGGGAGTTATTTTTTGACCTTAAAGAATTGATGCTTGGTCATAATAATGTTGCACTTGAGGATGGGAAATTATTGTTTGACTTTAAGAAATTGCTTGTTGCTCATGAGAAATATTGCCCTTGGGCCTCTCTTGCCGAATAACCTCCTGATTATAAATCTCAGTCTGTAAGCCTAGATTTATCATGTTGTCATTATCATAAATCTAGATTCCATTAGAATTTGGTCTAGTATATGAATGTTCAAGTTCCTCTTGATGCTGGACTATTGCTTTTAGGACAGAACTCTAACTTCCCTTACTGACAAGTTGTTCATTCATTTTAGGAAATAAACTCATAATCTCTTATAAAATTGTCTGAACAACATTGGTGGTATTGTTGAGAGAATTATTGACTTCCTATATTGAACTTTAAAAAGAACCATTCAAATGTGATATTGAGTCATTCATTAGCTTCATCCCTTCTGCAACAATAGCATGATCATTATAGTTTTCACTAGTAGTGCAAGACTTGCATTCTTATAACATACATGTGCATAGCACTTCGATTCATAAGTATTAATTAAATTAATTAGAGGGGTATAAGTAGTATAAAAAAATAAAGGAGGGTCAATGGAAAGTTATTATAAAATGTTTAGGTTAAAATATAGATTTTTCCATGACTTATGTCTTATAAAAAAAAATCTCTATGGGAAGGAGGTAGAAAAATAAATGTGGAAGAAGAGAAGAAAAAGGGGGAAGAAGAAGAAAAATCTAATTCTCAAATCCATTCTTCCTTCAATTTCAATAAAAAAATCCAATACCCAGCTCAAATCAACCTTGATAAACCTTGAATTATCTTGTCCTTTGATGATTGAATCTTGAGATTAGAAGAAAGAGGAAGAAACGCAAGCTGAATTCAAGAAGAATTCAGCCATATTTTAGATAAAAATAAGGTAATTAAGAAGCAATATTCTTTTTAAGAAATCAAGCATATGTTTGTGATTTATGTTTGTGTTAATATTTAAACCCTTGATTTCAAGCATGGTGAAATTGATTTGAGTAAATTGTATGATTTGGGCAGAGAATATTTATGTATATGACTGATTTTAAGAGTATTGAATTTATGGGTATTAATTAGACATGAAAAACGAAGATTTAAGATGCTGGTAATTCTGCATAACTCTGTTTTGTGATATGTAGGGCTAATTCAATTTTTTAGTAGTTTCAGACCTTTAACTCTATCATTTTAATCCCATTTTTTGTATAGAAACACTTTTACATGTTATTTATCATGTGTTAAAATTTCATGATGAAATAAATTCGTTTGGTTGGGCAAATAAATTGATTTCTGAGGCTACCGCAGTAGATAATTCTGCAGAGTCTGGTTCTAGAATTTGAGTATTTGAGTCCCTTAAACTTGGCCTATTCTATTCTTTCAGATGAAGTGAAGTTTTATCAATGACACCAGAAGAATTATAAGTGTCCTTTGGACATGTAGCCCTCTTCTTGTTGTCTCTTTTGGGAGGTCCCTTGTATCTTGAAGGCCAGCGAAACCAGAAGTTCATCCAATTAGCAATGGTCATTTCATAGCGGTCTTCAATCTTTTTGCAGTTTTGATGATAAGCAAGGAACAAGTACTTGTAGCTGCAAGGTAGATGGTGTTGTCCGTTTTGATCAAGCCTATTTAATTCTTCAGCTGATGGAATAACTTCATTATAAAAAAACCACAAATAAGCAAACCACCTAGCACTCTCAAGTCCCACAAAAAGATGGATTCCTCTCCATTGATAGTGCAGAGGGTGTTTGTAAATGGATCATAATGCTCACAAAAGCCACACATGACATTCAACTTGCAGTCATAAGTGAAGAGAGAAGCATAAACAACATCATAGAGCCTTGTAACAGTCAATAGGCACTTATTGCTCGCCAATATATCTTCAACTCATTCCTAGTAGCATTTGGTGTATGTAGCTTTGCCCAAGAATGAAGAAAATGATGCCTATGAAGATTCACTATTACTAATGTGGTATTTCAATAGTTGAAGAGCGTCAGATGAAGGTTTAGCAGCATGAAGTGCAGATTGTAGCAATGTGACCCTTGAAGAAGTGATGGTGTCAAGTTTGGAGTCATAGATGTTTCATGATGTTTCCAAACTCCAAGATGACAAGTGTAGAAGTCCATTAGAAGAAGGCCATGAAGGAGCGAAATCGCCAATAGCAGGAGTGTAGACCGTAAGTGTAGTGCCATCCTCTATCTTTGAAGTTTTGTCATCCAAAATAAGAAGGTTTGATGATGTTGAAGAAGCAATCTCCTTGAAGAAGACCATGATGTAGAATTTGAGTCACTCTTTGAAGAAAGTGCAATCGCGAGAAAAGTCCTTCAGAAATTTGTAGTTAGAACTAGAAGTTTGATCTTCACACTAAAAAAAAAAAAAAAAAAAGAGGATCCAATAGCAAATTTCAAAAAAAAAGAACACAAATTCAAAGAAAAAAAGACAAGATAAAAAAAAAAAAGAGAAGTCGTGCAAATATGCAGGCCATACAAAAGAAGAAAATAAAAGGCCTCATGAATTAAAAAGGGATATACATCCCTACAGACCATGCCAACAAAAGAAGGGGCTTCATGTGAAAAAAGACGTAAATCATACAAGCCATCTAAGTAAGCAAAAAAAAAAAAAAGGTTTTATGTCCACAGTGCATTATGGTGTCCCATTATTTTCATTATATATTTAGTCAATTCAAGATTGGTTATATAAAAAAGGGGACACCCTACCAATGATGAAATCAAACCCAATTCTTCAAAGGTAGTTATTATGCAAGAGGTGCCAAAAGACCACACCTTGAGGAATCAATGCAACAGGACGTCGTGGTGACAAAAGCTATGTTTTCAATTCACCTCAAAAGGACAACACCAATTATTGTTTTGTCAAGAATATACTGCTAAAACAAATTGTATGCAAACAATTTCCAATCAATCAATGGGAAAAAAATTGCAAATAAAAGATGGCTACAGAGGCAAATGGGTAGAGATAAAGAAAAAACTGGATATCAGTTCACGTATTGTTAAATCCTCCAGCTACTCACCAGCAATTTAGGATGCTACATCAATACAACACGAATTTTGCACAGAAAATTCTTTGATCAATAATAAAATTCGCATATTTTTTTAACAGGATTATTTAGTACATAATTTCTAGAAGAAACTAAGCAAAGACTAAGCCATCCATTAAAAAAGTTCCCAAAAGTCATGGATCAAGTAACCAACTACGTGGAAGATATCAACTCATGTAATTAACATCATAGATTAATCTTTCATTTTTTTTAAAGAAAAAAGAAAACCAATATATTGTTGATCTTTCATTCAAGTGATCAATGAAGTACTTAACAATGAATCTATCTCAAAATTTTTTGAAAAAAATAATTATAATATAATCAGTCATTAAAGATTGATTCTTTCTAAAAACGATTAAATTTAAACATCATATGAATCGCATTATATTGAGTAAAAATAAAAAAATAAAAAGGAAGTCATCCTTTATGCACATTTTTAAGCTATAGCAGGACCCACAAGAGAAAAACACCACCATCCACAATCAACCTCAAAATCTTTTCTCTTTTCACTTTTCTAGGCAGCCAAACAGAACATAAACCATTAAAAAGCTATAAAGAACACTAAAAAAAAAGTGAAAAATATTTTTTAAAAAAAAGAACATGATCTTTTGATAATTACAATGAAGGCATCAATGCATAAGTTCATTGGAAAAATTATCAGCATGATGGAGACAACAAAATTATTTGAAACTCAAGGTGGTCCAGTAATTCTTTCTCAAGTTGTAATTTTTCTTTTTAAATTTATTTATCTTCTTTATAATTGGTTGCTTAATAGTTGAATAAAAAATATTTTCTTTAAAGGAATAAAGAATATTATCCCAATCAGTTTTTATATCATCATTCTAAAAATGAGTTATGATTATTTGTTGATTTGATACTATGTATTTCTTTGATTTAAGCATCTTTTTTTTGCCTTTGATTGTTTTAAACATATAGAAAATGAATTGGGACTAGATGAGTGGGAGATCGGTGCACCAGCTAAAACTTATATAGAAAAGAGTCATGTGTAAACAAGATAACTGCAAATAATTCAAGTTCATGAGAAAATTGAATTGACATAAGGTAAGCTCGATGTTTTGGGTTTGGGGACATAAGATAAGAAAAAAAGACTTTAACAAGATAAGAAACTTGAGAGGATCGACGAACCTGAGAGAGAGATCCAAAATCTGAGAAAGCGGCTGGCAAGGAAGCAACTAGGTTAGACTACTGATCTTCTGGTGTAGTATACTAAATTTTTTCTGAATTATTATTATTAATTAAATTTTTGATAAAAAAGAAGTTTTTTTTTTCCTATTTCTAAGGTAAATCTAAGGAGAAAATTACATGTAAATAACTCATAGAATGAACTGTTGATAAAGTTAAGTATGTCCAGAAGCTTTCAAATGTCACCAATGGCAATGCTAATAACACAACATGTTCAATGGCTGAATGAGAAACTCTACAGTTGAATAGAGACAGGGACAACGGACTGATTCTACCTGTTTAATATGAAATAGCCATATTCCTATACCTGGGTCATAGCACCAATACAAAATTGTATAGTGGAAGCTGCTGAATGAGGCCATGTTGCTTGATCACTTATAAGAGTTAGATAAAATAAAAAAAAAAGCATATATATCAATCAACTATTATTTGTATACTTTATGAGCACACACTCCATTAATCTCCAGTGTATATGCAGTAAGCACATGGACTATACCTGGCTTCATATAGGACTTTTCACCGATTGTTTATGAAGCTGACAATCAAAATCAATATTAGGAAAAACAAATTGCAATCAAGAAAAGAAAATTTTAATATGTTGAGTTTATTGATCCATAAACTACAATAGAAACACAAATTTTCTCATACTTTTTGTTTTCTACAAGTCATTTAGAATTTTTTACATACAATAGCAACGAATTAGGTAAGCTTGACTATTATTATTCCTAATAACCAAACAACTCCTAAATATTAGTTTTAAAATAAAAGCTAAACTAAATTATAGATTCAGCTAAATCAATATTTATTTAAATATAATAAAGTTTAACTTTTAAAAATTTCAATTCTTCTCAAACCTTAAAATAGACTACTACTTGAACAATTCAACTGCATATTGAAAAACAAAATATGAGATTTCAATTTAATATAATTATACAACAATTAGTTGTACAGATATGTAGTAGATATAGAAGTTTTTACTATTTTACTATTCGATAAATATTAACAATAATTTGCATGTAATATAATTCTTTTAATTCAAAAACATAATTAACATTACCAACTTATTATTTCTAAATTTGCTTATATTATTAACTTTTTAAATTTATTTTATATTTTTATAATAAAATATTACAAAAATATTTACTCTTTCGTACAAAGCGCGCGTTAGTGACTAGTTCTTAGTAGATTCCCAAGACGTGTCGTAATCAAGTTTAAAAATATTTTTATTCAGATTGGGTATTATATACTTTGTTTATAAAAGTTCACTAAATTTAATTGATCAATATATCTTAATTATAAAATATTATTATTTTAATTTAAAATATTATTTAAATAAAATAATTCGCTATCAATAATTTTAGTGTATATCTATAATATATATAAATGTACGAAGGGGAGGGGGATAAGTAAAATTACAAAAAAAGTCTTCACTTATTATCATATAAAAAATGGATAATTTAGACATCTTCTAATAAAAATTCCATTAAATTAAATTAAATTAAATTAATTAAAATATTATTTTAATTTGATTGAAGGTCTATTTCCTATTTTAATTAGGTTAACTTCTATTTTATCTCTAATAAAAATGAAATTAATTAAAATATAATTCCAATTTAATTGAAAAGTATGTTTTCTATTTTAATTAGGATAATTTCTAATTTATCTCTAACAAAAATTCTAATTAATTAATTGAAAGTATATTTTCTATTCTAATTAGGTTAACTTCTATTTTATCTCTAATAAAATATTAAATTAATTAAAATATAATTCTAATATCATTTAAAGTATGTTTCCTATTTTAATTAGGTTAACTTCTATTTTATCTCTAATAAAATTAAATTAAAATCTAATTATAATATAATTGAAAGTATATTTCCGATTCTAATTAGGTTAACTTCTATTTTATCTCTAAAAAAATGAAATTAATTGATATATAATTCTAATTTAATTGAAAGTAAGTTTAAAATTTAACAAAAAGAGTTAAAATTAGATTAATTAATTGTTGACCATTTGCATGATCAAACTCCTAATTTTGATCTTTGACAATCAATTTAAGTTGCTAATAATTTTATTTAAGTGTGTATAAGTTAGGACTCTATTGGAAGTTAAAATGAAGTATGAATATACTAGGCTGGTTCAACCTCTAAGATTCAAGAAGGCTTTTGACATCCTTAGAGCCCAGTAATGAGAAAGTTATCTTCTTCACATTTGAAGTAGACATCTCAAGCTTTCTGAATTGGTCTTACTTGTCAAAATCCAAGTTCATTTTGGCTTGCAAATCTTAAGTCGAAGTCAGTATATGCAGCTGCCATTTTAAATTGCACAACTGTTAGTATTTCAGATATATCTTGAGCCACAGAAGTCCAAATGTGGTGATTCAAAATTCTATGGAAAGATAAGACAAATATCTACAACTTTTATAAAGAAATTGTAGGAAAATTCAAATGTTTCTAGTAGCAAATTACATCTTCAATCAATGCACCGCTGTCTGACAGTAGTTTGACATTTTGGATTGCATAGCTGTTAGTATTTCAGAAATATCTTGAGCTACAGAAGTCCAAATGTGGTGATTCAAAATTCTATGAAAAGATAAGACAAATATATACAACTTTTATGAAGAAAGTGTAGGAAAATTCAAACGTTTCCAGTAGCCAATTATGGCTTCAATCAATGCACCGCTGTCTGACAGTAGTTTGATGTTTTAGATTGTATAGCTCATAGTATTTCAGCAATATCTTGAGATGGAGAAGTCCAATTAAGGTGATTGAAAATTCTTTGGAAAGTTAAGAGACAATTATACAACTTTGTTGAAGACAAGAAGAGCTAATTCGTCCATATTGATGGGCTAAAAATTCATACAAGTCATCTTATCTGCATAGAGTTGAAAATTTTGATATAAGCAAAAATTCAAAATTTCAAACGGCCACATTTTTTAAATAGACATGTTGGGGATATAATTATTGGCTCCAACAGCTCTATTCTTGAAGCTTAGCCTATAAATATGTGCTCTAGAGTTATGATAAACCACTACAACAATCATATTACTCTTAGCCTATCAAATACCTCTCTAAGCATTCTCTAAGCTTCATTCTTTCTTTGTATCAATATTCTTTTTATGAGAGTTGGTTGTGTGTTAGAAATAGAATTTCTACTTCATCTTAAATCTTGGG
>CATIWK010081171.1:0-24454 GCA_949634005.1 Mallotus japonicus
ATTTTTTTACTACCTACATAAATAAAAATGTTTCGCCACAAAATAATTTTGGTCCTAATTCCAAATTATATAAGACAATACATAAAAAATTAACTAAATAATGAAAAAAATGACTAAAATTTGATTATTCTTACTATCTAAAGAAAAAAAAATTAAACAATATCCAAAATATTAACTACATGCTATAAAAAAATAAATTTCATTTACTACATAACAAAACTAATATAAATAAATATTAATAAATTTTTATTACTATCTAATTAATTAACCAAAATATAATAATCAAATAATTTAACAATAATTGTATTCACAATATATCCACAAATGAATAAATAACAATTATATCTCACACAATATAATAATTTTTTCCACTCGTCAACATACTGAATAATAAAATTATTAATAAAACATACCTTTTTAACTTCAAATTGTCACGCCTCCTAATATCACCTTAAAAAAATTTTAAAAAAAACATATAAGCTATCTATATAAACAAAATATAGTAAAAAAATATAAATTTGCAACCCTAACTAATTATATTATTTTTTTTAACTAACTTTCTTAAATAAATTATTTTAACTAATATATCCATAAAATGTTTTTAACTAAGTAATTATATAATTGTTTTCACCAATATATCTATAAAATTTCTTACTATTTCAATATAAATATATAGTATTTTTTTTCTTTCATAAAAAAAATTAAAAAATATAAAAATACAATACAAACATTACACTAATTAATTTACCTCTTTCTTCAAAATAGGTACCGGTGGATTAAGGTAAGCAGAAGAACAAAAGCTTAAATATATATATATATATATATATATATATATTTTGCCAAAGAAACCGAGAGAAGCAGATTAGAGGCCGAAGGAAGAAATGCAAGAAGAAGAAATGGACTGCATTTTTTTCGGCTGAAGGGAGCATTTTAAGGCGTGGATTTTTCACCCATTGCACTACTTTGACTAGCACAATGGGTGAATCTCTCTGCCGATTAGACAGCACAAGCACGCCTCTGTTGTGTTGGGAAGGCGTGAGGTGAACAGGTGAATTGCGCTAGTTGAAGTAGCATAATTCGTTACAGCATCGCGTGGGGCAACAACAGAGAGAATTGCGCTACTGGTAGTAGCGCAATTCTGCCCTATCTTGTCAGCAGGAACAGGGACAATTGCGCTACTACCAGTAGCGCCATGGTCCTTGCTGCAGACAACAGTATTGCGCTACTACCAGTAGCGCTTTGACTCAAATTTTTCTTGTCTGTTTGTTATTACGCTACTTCAAATAGCATAATTGGTTTTTTTAATTAAAAAAAAATAAAAATACCACAAAACGGGAAAATCTTTGAAACTCACCATAAATTGAGAAATAAAATTAATTTTTACCATAAAATGGTAAATTGCCCTAGATTCGCTGCACATGATCGAGTTGGAGAAGCAGGATCAGTGAAATTTTTAAATCTGTTTATATTTGTGAATCTGTTAATCTTCTTAGTAATTTTTTGAGGGCTTTGATCATATTCAATAGTTGATGTTTTGCCTGTATCATTACCATTGATGCACAAAGGTTTTTCACTTTGCATATGCACCAGGAAGAAATTATAAATGCAATACATCTTGATGGCCATTTGAAGTGATAATGGAGGTTTTTCTATGTGCTCTTAAGTGATAATGTGGCAAGGCAGATTTGGGGTCGTGTTGATGATTGTAGATTCGATTGTTGTTTTATTTGTGTTGATGCCACTATCCTCGTGCTGGACCATTATGTGGGGGCAAATTGCATGATTGTTGCTGGATTGTTTAGTGAAGTTTGTGACATTTACAAACCTTGTGCGGATTATACTCGAGGCTTGCGGCAAGCCATTGGTGTACGAAAATTTGAGGATTTTCTGAGAGCTTACCTTTTGCGAAACGGGAATGATAAAGCAAGTGATTCAACCAATGAATCTTTCTTCCTGGTGTCCGCAAACAAGGACAATATATTGAAAGACAATTTGAGGGAGATTGTATGTTCCTCTGATGATAACAAAGCCAAAGGTCTTTTGGCTGAAGCCATTGACAAAGTAAAATTAAATACCCAAAGACTTGTTTGGCTTTTAATTTATTCTGTATCTGCATTTGTGAAATTCTACAAGGTCTTTTTGGTTTTTATGAACGGTCAATTAGTTGGTAAGGGGATAGCATTTCCCTTTTGTCACTGTCACAACTATACATCCTCAATTGTATATTACCTGAGCCAATCTTGAGCGGAACTTTTATCAGAATTCTTGTTATGTTAAACTAATGAATTCCTATTATAGTAGCCGCATTGCTGCATCTTTGTTTTAACTCTTATGCAGTAAAAGATATATATGTAGTGCACTGAACTTCAGGAATGAATACTAAGGATTGCTTTTTGCAAAACTTGAGGAATGAGTCCTACATATTGCTTTTTGCAGAGACATGACGAGACATTTGCACAGCAAAATTGCTGCAATCACCAGAAATGGTTGAATCTTAAATATGAATTATTTTTTGAACAAAATTATGAATTGTTAATTGCCTAGAACTAACCACAACTTGATTATCAATTATGTGAAGGCTATATTTCCTGGAACTTATTAACTGCCATTTTTCAAGAAGGGAATCAAGTGACGCCCGAATAGATGACTTTAAAATTTTCTAGACATGGTGATTGAAATTCCATGAAATGGGATCTATAACCTTTGAAAAACAAACAGAGCTAGGAAGTCTTGCGAGATCAAAAATCAATTTGACCTGTAAGTACAATAAATTCCCACTTCCTTCTGTTCTAGCAATCTTACAGTATAGATGACACATATGCTTGTGCTTTGATCCATTGGACCTGCATAATATGTTCAAAGGATTTAGCTTTGTCTACATAGCCACTACACCTGACTAATTAATTGTACATTACCAAAGCATTTTGCTCATCCGCTCAAGAGTAAATAGTTGGATTCTGCTTAAGCATTGGTTTAAAAAGGACCAAAAATGAATCCTCAGATCAAGACAATCTGCAATCGTTGCAGCATAAGCAACACAAGAATAGCAACTGCCATCTTTTTTTTGAAAATAAAATATCATTAACGAAAGAGACTTACAACTAACAAGATACAGTCTTTCTCTATCAGAGCTAAGAAACTAGCAACTGCCGTCTTGTTCCTCATCTCTAAGCATGTTAATATAAATCCCAATGAAGAATACACTTCTTCAAGATGTTATCCACAAAAGTACCAGCAGCATCAAAATTAGTTGTCAAGTTGTTTCACTCAAAGCTCACTGGTGTCTGCTCTCATCTTTGCTCCAACATCATCGGGGGCCTTTGACAGCCTCTCCTTGGCAGTGCCATATGCATATTTTGCATGATCAGTGATCATCTCCTTAGCTGTCATGTACGCCTCACCAACTTTATTTAGTGCTTCATCAATCTTCAGATAACAGTTAATGATTTTGTCAATTTTATCTCCTTTCAAATTCTCGTCAGCTGAATGGCGGTAGAGATACAAATTCACAATTTAGAGCAACTGCATTACATTGCACTCAAATGATTTTAATTAGCATGGATTTTTTCTTGAATTTGTAGTAATTTTCTTGTGTCTTTGTGTTCGGTTTCTATCTCGTCCTAATGTTGAATTTAAGATTGACTCAAATGTCTGCCATTCTACTTAGTAAGTTGTTATGTCTCGAACGAAATGGGCTAATGCGGGGGTTTATGGAGGTAGGAATATCACTTTTCATTTCATTTAACAGTGATAATTTACTGTTAGCATGCTGTAATGTCTGCCATTCTACTTAGTATGTTGTAATGTCTCGAACAAGATGGGCTAATGCCGGTGATTAAGGAAGTAGGAATATCATTTTTCATTTCATTTAACAGTGACAATTTACATTTGGGACCAGAGGAGAGTAAAAGAAGATATGGAGCATGGGGGTGTTAAAGAAAATATCTTTCCCTTTGCCCCCAAAATGAAAACGTGAATACAACATAAATTGCCAAAAAAAAAATTCTTTCTAATATGGATGATGCCAATTTTTCTTGCGAGTTGTCAAAATTTCATAACCAATGTGCTTGACATCGAAGAGCGATTTACCCCTGTAGAATTATCAGACAACCAACAGCTTAGGCGACCATCTTCACCACCAGTCCATCCAAAAATTCCTTTTCTCTGAGCAGTTCCACCGTTCACACTTGACATGGGCAATGTACTCCTGACAACACCTGAATGACCGCCTCTAAGAATTGCTTCTGGAAATCCAATCGCTTCCACTCTATAATTTACAGGAAAATAGCCTAGAACACCAGCATTTGTACCACCAATCACCCATAAACTTTCACCTTCTCCAGGGTAATGGCAATCAATAAAATAATCAACCTGCCGAGATGAAAAGCAAGTGGAATCAGGAATTGTGAATTTGTACCAAATAGTTGTAGGACTTCTGTATTCAAAATAGGCACAATACGTACGCAGCCCCCTGAACTTGCCCGTTTTTACCATTTAACCACCTGAACTTACATTTTTGCCATTTAAACACCTCAACTTGCCTCTCAACTTGCCTCAAACACAACTTATAAACCCTTTTCTGCCTACGTGGCAACGCACGTATATTTAGTCCCAGATGAGCGTGTTAGCTCAGCGTTTAAAGTTGATGAGAAACAAATATTAGTGGGAAACAATTATTTGCAGCCTCCACCTTCACTGATTTTTCTTCTTCCTTGTGCCTCCTCTTCATCTGATTTTGCTTTTCTTTATAGTTCTTTTTCATTTTTCTTTCTTTTCTTTTTCGAATTACTTGGAGTTGTTACAACACTCTAGCTCCCTTGATGATGGTGAAAAAAAAGAAATGAAGTTTCTTGCAAAGATGGTCGGTGATCAAGAAGAAGATGAAGAAGCTAGCACTCATTTTCAGCTGCCCCATCAAAAATTAAATGCATACACCTGAAGCAGTCAAGATAAGTGAATTTGGGTAAATTTTGGCAATGTTTTCATCTGTGGTTCATGTTGGTGACGGACATGGTGAAGTGATAGATAGGTGCATTAGTTAATTGTATTCAATAACCTTTTCCTTCCTCTACAATTCATTCAATTCAAATAATAATTTACGTTGATGGGTTGTCAATTTAATTTGTTGAATTAGTTCAATTGAATTAATGATTTTCAGTTATTCTTTTATAATGTCTTTCAGGTGTTTGGTAAAAAACCTAAGAGAAATGGTAGACTTTCAAGCAATGAAAATATTCTAACATTAGAGGGATAGCTTTTTGAGCCATGCACTTGCTTATGAGTGGATGCTGGATATAGGTTTTCCAATAGAATATTTTTTCAATGATGAGAACTGCTCATTTCTTTAAGCATGACAATAGGAAAGTGTAGATGATTGGCATTCTGTGAAATCTTGCATTATTTTCAATTAAAAATTTTCCTCAGACTCCTATGAGGGTTAGATTTTGAATATGGAAATCATTCCATGACTTTAAAAGAGGATGAGATGCGGACATCGTGGACAAACATTCTGAGTGTGCTCTTTCATCCTCCCCTGCCTCTGCTCAGCCATCTCTTAAAGGGAAAAGAAATGCAATGACCAAACATTCGGGTAAGCAACTATATGGTTAATCATCTGTGCTTGTCAAACAATTTTTTTTCCCCTAATTGGTGTACTATGCTTTTCAAGCATTATTGGTTAACCTTTAAGTTCTCGCTGTTTTGCAGAGGCCATGGACTTTAGAAATTGGTGTGAAAATGACACAATTGCACAGGGAAAGCCTACAATATAAAAAATCTATAAAAGTTGTTTGAAGAAGTTGTCAAGTTGTTTGAGTTCAGTTTCAATCATACAATATATTTACGATCAATTCATTTGCAGTATGATGGTGAACTTTATCTTTTAGCTACAGACCAAGGTTACTTGAATCAGCCTGATTTAATGTGGGAGAAACTTAACGAGGTTTTAAGACATGGCTTTTGAAGCTTGGCTTCCTAATTCTAACTTCCATTTTTTTTTCTTAGGTCAATGGTGATACATTGTTAATGACAGGCAACTTTAAAGAATTCAAGGTGGAAAATCTTGCAAATGATACATGGGATGAACACAATGCCATGGCCAGTACTGCTGTATGTATTTCACTCTGGTTTAACATCTTTTGAACTTTCCGTGTTTATATTTATCATTAATTGTATAAATTTTTGTTCCTCGAGACTATATTACGAGCATTGATAGTGTAGCACAAGCTGGTTTGGATATAAAGTAACTGTTCTAACTTTTTTGTATCGGTGCATAGATTTAATATTTTGCTCTAAAGCTTATTGTTGTACATAAGATCATTGCCAATTTGTGTGTGCAGCTTTTTATATTTCTTTCCACATATCATGACAAATAGTTTGCCTTGAGCTTCTAAAAGAGAACCTTGGACCAAATGATCCCGACGATGAATTTATTGACAAGTTCCTCAACTATAAAGAGTTATTAACAGTAGATGTGCTCGAAATTGCCTTTCAAAGTCGGAATGATCAGATGGCCATTGGATTTGGTACCAGAGACATGAATTCTGACCATGCAGGCAGTGGGGACTTCGATTATGATTTCATCCTCCTCAGTTTCAATGGACAACTTCATCCTCCTCAGTTGAATCATCAAGGGCCAATATTCCATCCATTAGATTCTCATCATGCTAAAGTTAATGCTCAGATGTGCGAGAGATGTTTATGGCCTTCGTTGAGACCGTCAAAACATATTTTCTTCTTCTTCTTCTTCTTCTTCTTCTTCCTTTTTGTTCGGAGATAGAGCAAATCAAAGTAGAGGAAAAAAAAAACCTAAAAGAGCAAAGCATACGAGTGACAAACACGCGCCTCTTGTTTTTGCTTATTGGGTAGAGAGTGGTTTATAAGTTGTGTTTTAGGCAAGTTGAGGTGTTTAAATGGCAAAAATGTAAGTTCATGTGGCTAAATGGCAAAAACGGGCAAGTTCAAGGGGCTGCGTATGTATTGTGCCTTCAAAATATTACTAAAAAGCGTATGTCTGCACCGTTCCAAGACAAATCTAATACGAGATTAGTCTATGCAGAACATAGGAGCCTAAGAAATCGTCAAATCTAATCACATTCATAAAAATAATTTAAAAAAATAGACAAGCAAACCTGTAGTGACATATTCAGGGGCACCATAGCCTTGAGTACCAGAACTTGAGTGGAGACATGAGTGCAATAACCAGTAGGGCCTGCTTTTGCCAAGCCAAAGCAGAAACTGTAGCAGATAACCCATTGCGTTCATTTTCCTCACAGCCGTTGCATCATACGGTGGACCCGACTAGCAGACCAACAAGAGGACCCAAATCAGAACCCTTGTCAATCCTATTATCAATTTCTTGAGCTTGTTTCAACACATTGTTTGATACGTGCAGGAAAGAATTGAGTTGGGGTTGAGTGAGTCTGATTCGAGTGAGGAATGACTTCACAAGTTAGGTGGCTATGGTGTGGCAAGAGAGAAGGGAGTGACGGGTAATAGTATGGTGTGGCAGAAAGCAAGTGACGATAAGGGCGAAATCAAATAAAGAAGAAACGGTGTGGCGAAAAGCAGCGAAAGCAGAGATGAGACGGTGGTAGTAGGGCAAAATGAGGTGAAGAAGAAGCACCCCAAATTGCCAAATTGCATGAGATTAATTTTATTTTTTAACAGAGTAACCTGCTTTCTCCATAACCCGTATAACATAGATTCTTTAGGTTGCAGGTGTTTTAATCAACGGTGCTAAAGAGATTCCCTAAATCTAATGGCTATTATTTTTTATGAACCATGTCATCATGACACCACAGAATTTGTCTTTTTTTCTTTTTATTTGGATCATATCATTAAAAAAGCCATTCAAAGAAAATACTTATAATGTTACTTTTTTTTTTTGAAAAACCATTATTAAGCTCTTGAATTATGACACTTTATTTTATCAAGTCCCTGGACATTTATTATGTTTTAAAAACCCTTAGTCTTTTATTTTAGCTTAGTTTAAGGACAAAATTAATAGAGCTTTAAGTCTTCAAAAACACCGTCCATTGCTTATTACATGTGGACAGATAACAGAGGTGTCTTTAATCCCATGTCCACGTGGACGGCTCTTCATTGGTTATGTGGACATAAAAAGAATGGGTTTTTTAATCAAGTGATAGTGTTATTATGAATTATTGTAGAAGCCTCTAGGTACCCGTTAAGGCAAGGAGCAAGCAACGCAGGAGGCGCTGCCGTGACCTTGGAGTTCATTAGTCATGGTGGATTTAAGAGAATCTGAAGAAAGTTAAACTAGTGGTTACTTATTTTATAATTGGAAGAAAACATCAGCATTGTGGTGCTGAAAAAACACCTCAGTGGCGTGCTGGGCCACTCAGTCCTAAAACCCTTTGTAATGCATGTGGTGTTAGGTTTAAGTTTGGACGGCTAGTTCCCGAGTATCGGCCGGCTAGTAGCCCTACGTTCTGCAGTGTATTGCATTCAAATTCACATAGAAAAGTGTTGGAAATGAGGAAGCAGAAGCAGATGATGGGATTCATGGTTGTGAAACCTATAGAGAAAGGGTAGGGCAGTGGTGATTGTTGCTCCTTTTGGGGGGTTTTCTTTTAATTTTTTTTTCTTTTTTTTGTTCTCTACTAGCATAGTTAGGAAGTAGGGTTTGGTGTAATGGGATAGGTGGTTACTAGCTAGCAATGATGTTCTTTAGTTTTGATGGAAACTTGATTAGGGGAATTTTGACTTCTTAGTGTGTATGTGTATGGTTGTTCATGTTCTTAGAATAGAAGATGCAAAAAAAAAAGCAGATATTGTTATTGAGTTTTGTCATTTCTTAAATTCTTTTACTGCATTTGCTTTTGATTGGATTTGGAGATGATGGGTATTGAGGGGGAGAACAAGAAATTTTGGTTGATGGTTTTGGTGATAATTCTTTTTTTTTTTTTGGTTTGAGAAGTGAGAGTAGTGGTCGTTATGTTTCATTGTCATCATACTTTGAGCTAAATCATTTCTTATGGATAGTGTCATAGTGGCAATTGATGAGCTGTAACATAATTCAAACTTTGTTGGGAGAAATTCCTCTATCAATTTCCTAATATAGACACTTTAGGACTTGATATTGTAAGTTGAAGTTTTGGTTTTTTTGTGTTAATGTTGTAGTCCATCTTGGAGCTAGTTTTTGTCTTCTTGATGGCTTTCTTTTCATTTTTTAAATTCTTGATTGGGTGATATGCAACTTTTTTCAAAATTACTTGGCTTCAGTATGAAGATATGACACTGAATTGCTTAGGAAATATGTAATCTAGAGTGGCCTACACCAGTATTTAGTATTTTTATAACGATGGAGAAAATGATGAAGATGTGGGCGATAGGTGCAGGTTGTCGATGCAAAACGTTGAGGAAGAGAGAATTGGTATTGCTGCAGTGTTCTTATTTTCCATCTAATTTTAGGGTTTGAGATGTTTGGCGATTTCAGATTATTAAGGGCAACAAAACGATGATGCATTACACAGACAGGAAAAAAATCTAGTGGCATTGATGCTGCTAGATATATCTCTTGCTTTAAAAGTTCTATTTTCTATCTGAAAGTTCTGAAGGTTCTTACTATCAAGTGCTACTTTTTGCTAGTGTTCAAAGTTGATGCCCCAAACAGCCGTGCACGTGGACATGGTATTAAAGACACCTTTGTTCTCTATCCACGTGTAATAAGCAATGGACGACGTTTTTGAAGATTTAACAGATCTGTTAATTTTGTCCTTAAACTAAGCTAAAATAAAAGATTGAGAGCCTTTTAAAACACAATAAATGTTCAGAGGCTTAATAAAATGAAGTGTCATAATTCAGGGGCTTAATAATGGATTTTCCCTTTTTTTTCATTAATTTTAGGATAAAGGTGCATTTATGCATGGATATGTTTTTAACCTTTTTTTGGATAAAAAAAATATAAAATCAAGTTTTTTAAGAGATCTAACGCCCTCATTTGACGGCAGCTCTGAATTCTGCTTTTTTCCATCTAACGTGACTCTTTTCTTTTGAAAAAATAAAAAATAATGAAGCTGTTGACGTGGTCCTATAATCACTTTTTCCAACCTCCACTAATATATCCACCACCATCATCATCTTTCTTTTATTTTTGAAAGAAAAAGAAAATGCATTTTCAAAAAGAGATCACCATATCTGGGTGCACATCAACATTGGGTCCCTTT
Organism: Mallotus japonicus; assembly: GCA_949634005.1. Classification (NCBI taxonomy): domain Eukaryota; kingdom Viridiplantae; phylum Streptophyta; class Magnoliopsida; order Malpighiales; family Euphorbiaceae; genus Mallotus; species Mallotus japonicus. The sequence continues at coordinate 10,191 of CATIWK010081171.1, forward strand.
TTAGTAGTTGACCTTGAATCGATCATCATATTTAGATTCATCAACGATTCACGATTATTAAAAAAAATAATTTAAGTGGCAACCAACATGTAATCTCCTGCTGATATTGTTCAACTGAGGGCTTGTCCCAGAAAAAATTCCACCTTGAGCAATCACACTCCTTATGCATGTATTGCATATCTAAATCGACCAAGTAGTTTGGCCTCATAATGGCGAATCTTTGAATAAAGAAAAATAATTGCACAACAAGAACAATAACAACTTCATCACTTTTTTTTTTGTCAACACAACTTCATCATCATGAAAATCTACATATTACAATCAATTCCAATCATTTTTTTTATATTAAAAAAAGTGCAAAAGATAAGAAATTGATGCTTGAAATAACATTTTTCCAAAAAAAAAAAGAATCTAGAAACAGCCTTCAAAGCTCTAGTATTTAGCGCTGATCAAATCTAATCTACTCAGCTCGAAGTAGATTTTGCTTGGTAGATTGTGCTAATGTTTGGTGTAATCCCTGCAGCTTTGACCTTCTACCGGAGAATGAAAATTCCAGAAACCGCTAGGTACACTGCCTTGGTTGAAGGAAACCATAAAAAGGCTGCTACAGACATGGCGAAGGTGCTTGAACATGACTTTCATATTGAACAAGTGGGAGGTTCCAAGGCTCCTGCTGGTAATAATCCTGCAGCTTCGTACAAGCTATTCTCTACTGAGTTCCTTAAGAGACATGCGATCCACTTTCTAGGTGCAACTTGCACCTGGTTCTTATTAGATATTGCCTTCTATAGTCTACAGTTGACCTAGAAAGATATTTAGCCAGCAAGTGGACTCATAAATAAGGACATCACCATGAATGCATTAGAGGGAATGTACCACCTCTCCAAAGCAATGGCCATTATTGCACTGGTTGCCACTGTTAATTGTTCATTGTGTTCTTAATCAATGAGATCGAAAGGTACATAATCCAACTGGGTGGCTTCCTCCTTATGTCCATTTACATGGCGATTTTGGGAATTTAGTACGGAAGTTTGAGAGGAGAGAAAACAAAGTGTGGCCCAAATTCGAAAAACGATTTCTATGATGGGAAATGAAGGTTCTAAATCTCTTTCTTTCTATAGGAATCAATCAAAGTTCCATGAAGAAAACTACCTGATATATGACATAATATCTTTATATATATATATATATATATATAGAGAGAGAGAGAGAGAGAGAGAGTTAAGGGGGAGATTTGCAGGGAGCGAGCAGAGGATATGTGCTCCCAAAGAAAGACGATGATGGTGGATATATCAATGGAGGTTGGAAAAGATGATTATAGGGCCACGTCAACAAGTCCATTGTTCTTTTTTTTTTTGAAAAAAAAAGGGTCACGTTAGATTGAACGAACAGAATCCAGAGCTGCCGTCGAATGAGGGGCTTAAACTCCTAAAAAGCTTGATTTTGTGATTTTTTGGTTCAAAAAAAAAAAACTTTAAGGGCAAATCCACTCCTCGGAGTAAACATTAGGGGCATAGATGCACCTTTACCTTTAATTTTATTTAATGAGTTATTTTTAATAAAAATAATAAAATTATTTAGTTATTAATAAATTTTTATTTAACATGTACTATTATCAAAATCATTTATAATACCAATAAATTGTTTATAAATATTACACTAAGTTAGATCAATTAGATCATTTATAATACCAATAAATTGCTGATAATTTTAATAATTTTTTTTTAAACAATTAGATCAAGTGGTTAAATTCCAACACCACAATAGGGAGAGAGGGGGAGTGGGAGTTCATTCATGCTTTCCTCAATAAAATGTCTACATCTTTTGCCACTTGAACTACTCATGGGGGACTAATAATAATATTTTTTAACTATAATAATTGACACCTTATAATTTAGTACATATATAGGGTGGCTAAATTCATTTCTCACCATACAAATTAAGTAACATTTGCAACAGTAGCATCAATTTGAAAGACAAAATAACAGAAAAAAAAAGAAAAAAAAAACTATCGGACATAGAGATCATAAAGAAAATAACAAAGAAAAATAGAAACTAACTACTATGTTTAGAGGTTTACAAACCTCCAATTAATTAGTTATTTTTAGGAGGGTGATGCCTAGGAGCATGGTAATCAGCATTGAATGCTACAAAACTAGTTGTTGTTGCCTCACTATTCATTTTTTATTAGGAAAATGACTAATTCTCCTCATTTCTCCTCCATTGATTGTCTCTACTTTATTCTTCTTCTTCTCTTTTCCTTTGTAGCTTGATTTTTTGCCTATTACTTTATTTTCACTTGAAATATTCTTTGTTTCTTCTCCAGATGCTGCTTCAACATTTCCTTTATTTTCTATTCCTGTAATCATGTTGTTCTGAAACATTTTTCTTCCTCTTATTTCATTGTCAATGTTGACTTTTCTTTCAAACATGTCAGTTATTAGTTCCTCCTAAAAATATGAAATTAACAGCACATGCAAATTAATAAAAAATTACAATAAAAATATACAAATTAATTAATTAATTAATTATAACCATTGAATTCTATATTATGATATGACCACATGCTTAAATCTATGGAAATTTTTTATCTATTGCGAATGTATGGTATTTAGCAATTAGATTTGTAATATATATAAATCTATGGAAATTTTTTATCTATTACGAATGTATGGTATTTAGCAATTAGATTTGTAATATATATATATCCAGTTGAAAAAACAATTAGAGTAAGTGTACTCATCAAACTGTTGAATGTAATATTTTAAGTGTAAGTAAATTCTCTTTAAATATATAATATGAATAATAAAATCTCAAATATTGAAGATCCATATGGTCTTTCATTTAAAGTCATTCATATTTTTAAAGAAGAACAAGTAATATTCAGAGCAATTCTGAGAAGATGAAATTGTTGAAGTGAGTGAGACTTAACTTGATAGTTAAAAATTTAGTTTGTTTAAAACTAGAGTAGTTAGTGATGTACCAGTAGGTATGGGTTGTAGATATGGATTTAGTTTATTTAAACAAGCAAAATCAAGTGATGTACACCTTACTAGTAGCTGTAAATTTCAGTTTTAAGTATGGTTTTTTCTTGTAAAAGTTGTAAAGTTTGATACTATATATACAATAGCTTTGTTAATGAAAATGTGTGGGAATTCAAGACATTTTTCATTGTTCTTAGTTTTTTGTTTCGTGGCTCTCACCACCCCAACAGTGGTATCAAAGCTGCACTTTTTAAAGGTTGTATGGTTAGCTTGTGAGAGTGTTTTTTTTTTTTTTTTGAAATCCAAAGAGAATGTATTAATTAGAAACATCTGAAGACAAAACATCAATAAGGAAGGGAGCGATAACATCCCATTCCTTTGCACTAGATAAAGAATACGCAGCTCTAGCTAACTTATGAGCAGTAGTATTCGCTGAGTGCCTAATAAACTGACATTGCAAACTAGCAAAATGTGACAAATAAGTTTTACAATCCACAATAATAAGGTCAAACAGAGAGCAGTTATTCTGAGAATCATAAAGACTATGGACAACTTGTTATGCATCAGATTCAACAATCAAATTATCCCACGTTTTGGCTTTAAGCCAGCTCAATACTTCTCTTAAAGTGAGTGCTTCTGCTTCCTTAGGTGAATAAACAGCCATCCAACACTTTGAGTACGCAGTAACAAAAGAACCTTCAGAATCGCGAATCATACATCCCATTCCTGTCAACCCTCTTTTCGGAAAAGTGGCTGCATCTATATTGACCTTTAGATAACCCTCATCTGGTTTAGTCCAGCCTATATCACCACCACTTTGTCTTCCAGATTGCGAATCCAAATCCTCTGCTCTTTAACCAATCTGCCATTCATTCAAAATTCTACCCGCCCAGTTGACAATCCATCGAGCAAAGTTCCTCTTGGATTTCCAAACCAAATTGTTCCTATTTTGCCAAAGAGACCAGCACAACATAGCCATGACAGCGTAATCATCCATAGTATTAGTAGCAAAAAATGCCGCAATCATTTGAAGAAAATTCTGTCAGTTCACGTTTAAGTTACCAAGAGCAGATAAAAGCCAACTCTTGCGAGCAACAGGGCAATTAGAGAAGATATGCAATGCAGTTTCATCAAAGCTGAGACAAACCTGGTATTTGGTATTAATATTAACACGTTTTGCTCTGAGGTTATCAGCCGTAGGGAGGCAATTGTTGCAAGCTCACCAAATCATGTTCTTCACCTTCCCTGGAATTTTTAGCTTCCAAAGACGATTTTAGAAAGGTTTGTATAAGCTTTCGCATTCCCCAATCAACCTTCTATAGCCGCTTTTCACAGTGTAAAAGCCATGCGAGTCAAAAATCCATAAGAGCTGATCTAGAACGTTTCTCACACTTAGCGGAATTTGCTTAATCAGAACCCGATCCCTTTCTGAGAAGAGATCTCTCAAAATATCATCATCCCATCGTCGCTCTCCCATTTTCATAAGACTGGATACTTTGGCGTCTTCTAAACCTGGACAAATAGCTGATGACAGATAGCCATCAGCAGAGTTGATGATCCAAGGCTCCTTCCAGACATAGGTTGAATTGCCATCTCTTATCCTTACCCGCAATCCAGAACGAAGCAGATTCTGTGTTGCTTTGAGGCTTCTCCAAATAAAACTGGGACTATTACCATTACCATCATCCAGAAATGAACAATTAGGGTAGTATTTTGCCTTAAAGAGCTGAGCCACTAGTGATTCTGGATGAGAAATTAGTCTCCATGCCTGCTTACCCACCATGGCCAGGTTAAACTCATGAAGACGCTTAAAACCCAAACCTCCAACTTCTTTGGGACAGCAAAGATGGTGCCATGCTTTCCATCGAATACCTTTGTGACCAGCAGAACCTTTGCCCCACCAAAAGGAATTAAGCATTCTTCAAGCTCAGCATATAAATCCAAGGGAAGAAGAAAGACATTCATAGCATAGTTAGGTAGCGCTTGTGCGACTGTTTAGATCAAAACTTCTTTTCTAGCCCTAGAGAGAAGTTTGTTATCCCATCCTTGAAGACGATGCCACACTTTGTCTTTGATATATGCAAAAATCTCCCTCTTGTTCCTGCCTATAAGAGACGGAAGACCAAGGTATTTACCATGGTTGAGAGTGGCTGCTACATTAAGGATCTGACAAGCTTTATCTCTGTTTGCTTCAGAAGTGTTCTTGCTGAAAAGGATGGAAGATTTCAGAAAATTTATCTTCTGTCCAGAGGCCAATTCATACTCATACAAAACCTCCTTTATCACACCATATTCCCGCTCTGTAGCTTTGAAGAACATTAGGCAGTGATCTGTAAAAAACAAGTGATTGATACTTGGGGCCCCTCGTGACACTCGGCAACCATGAATCTGGCCAGCTTGCTCTTTATGGGAAAGAAGCAAGCTCAAGCCTTCAACACAAAAAAGGAATAAGTAAGGCGACAAAGGGTCACCCTGCCTCAATCCTCTCGAAGGGATAATGGGACCAAGTTCCTCATTCTCATGAAGCATGAAATATCGAATAGAAGTAACACAGTACATTACTTTTTGCACCCATCCTCTACAAAAACCCAAAGCAAGCATCATGTCTTCCAAAAATCTTTATTCAATTCGGTCATAGGCTTTGTTCATGTCAATCTTAAGAGCAGCTAAGCCATCTTTACCTTGCCTTTTACAATTCAGAAAGTGAGTAGTTTCAAAGGCAAGCAAAATATTATCTGTAATCAACCTTCCCCCTACAAATGCACTCTAATTTTCAGAAATGATACTAGGTAAAATAGTTCTCATTCGGTTAGCCAAGACCTTTACAATGATTTTATAAACAACATTGCAGAGGGTAATGGGACGTAAATCACCCATATTCATAGGAGCAGATTTCTTCGGGATTAAAACAATTCCTATATCATTAATACCATCCTCCAACAAACTATGATCAAAGAAATTCTTGCAAGCTAAAATCACATCATCACTAATAATTGACCAGAAGTTTTTATAAAACGCTGCCTTCATCCCGTCAAGGCCTGGCGATTTATCCAGGTGCATCTCGGATAATGCATTCTTTATCTCATCAACAGAAATAGGATTCATAAGGCACACATTTTGCTCATCAGTTACCTTAGGGTTGGATAGACGAGTGAATACATCAGAATTGCCATATGAAGAAGAGAATAGATCATGAAAATACAATACCATCAGATCCCCAAGACTGCGTGAGTCATCATACCAAACACCATTACTATCTTGCAACCTGAGAACTCGGTTTTTCTTGCGTCTCTTTGAAGCATACCCATGGAAGAATTTAGAGTTAGAATCACCGTATTTAAGCCAGAATTGTTTGGCTCTTTATTGCCAATAAGTTTCTTGTTGCTTTAGAGTCTCAGCATAATTATCTAAAGCTTGACGGAATTCCTTCAACCCAATACTGTCCTTCTGAACCCGTAAATTCTTGATTTTTGTTCGATTAGCAGAAAGCCTACCACGAAAATCAGAAATTAAGTTTCTACCCCAATGCATCAGATCTTTGCCACAAGCCTCAATTTTCTCCCGAAAACTCTTATCCCTATTCTTCTCTCAACTCTTCATAATAACCACTTTACAATCTTTATCTCTCAACCAAAGATTCTCAAATCGAAATTTGTGGATTTTAGGAATGAAGAGACTCTTCCTAAGATCAAGAAAAATAGGAAGATGGTCTGAAGATGAGTAATCCAGAGACATTAGCTTAGCCTCTTTAAATTTATTAATCCACGCCTTGGAAGCGAAACCCCTGTCGAGCTTTTCTTCCACCCAAGCCGAGGTTCCACGACCTCTTTCCCAGGTGAATGGATAACCCTCCAACTCAAGCTCAACCAAATCACAATCCTCAATAGCCATACGAAATCCACTCAAAAGACGATAAGGGTGAGGAACTCGGCCTCTTTTGTCATGAGAATGGAGCAAATCGTTGAAGTCCCCCATAATAATCCAGGGGAGATGAGAAGAAGATGCCAAAGACCTAAGAAGATTCCATGATTCAGAGTGGCGATTCCTGTCTGGCATCCCGTAATAGCCAGTAAAACACCACATCCCAAACTCAGTAATAGAAACCTCTGAATCAATAAATGAAGAAGAAGAGCCTAGAATCTTAACTGAATCCATGTCATTCCATAATAAAGCGAGACCCCCATTATGCCTGACACACTCCACCACAAACATACCTTTAAAACCCAGCTGCCGTTGAACCTATTGAATCTTGTCCATGGAAGCTAGAGTTTCACTTAAGAAAAGAATTTTAGGCTTTTTTAGCTGGACCATATTCTTTAGAGTATGGACTGTACGTGGGAGGCCCAACCCACGACAGTTCCATACTAGGGAACTCATTGCAACTGGCGGGTCTGCATAACAAAGCCCGCCATTAAGTCATTTTTTGAGTCCATTTCGTTGCTTTCTTCAGGGTTGGACTCAGGCCCATTAGCACTAGTAGTTACATCCTTCTCTTCTTCGATTCGTCTACGCTTTGGATCGATGATAACAACACCTTCCCTACCAGATTGATTCTAAAATCCCACTAATTCAGTTTTAATGATTTGCTTTCCTTTATCAATGGTTCTGTCAGCATGCTTTCTTTTTTTTGCCAGACCGGTGATCACTCGACTTACCATATTGGCGTCAGTCATCCCGTTGGTTGCGGAATCAACAATCATCGCCTCCCGACCATCACCACTGTCCGAGGAGACCTTGACCGGAGGTTTAGAACGCAACCACTTATCACCGGCTGTTTGAAAATTTGGCCTCTCCAATACTTTCATGGATTCTCTATAAGGTCTGTTAATGTTGACACCTTGAGGAGCATTAAACAAGCGTTCACAAGTTGATTCAGTATAATCAAGCAATCCATAGATAAAGCAGAAGTACCTCACTCTTTCATATTTGAAATCCAGCCACAACTAATCACCGCCTGCTTTCTTGATTTTCATTCGCCGTTTCAGGGGTTTATGAACGTCAATTGCCACTCTAAATCTGAGATAAGTTCGCCATGTTCCCGTAAAGTTATTTGGATCTGAAGAAATATGTTTACCAATGAAGTTCCCTATACTTTGAGCAACCTGTTCAGAGAAAAAACCCGCAGGGACATTGTGAGCTTAAATCCACATATCCATATCGAAAAGAGGGACTTTCGCTGGTTGATACTGGTTAGTAATTCTTTTAACTAGCAATATATGTTTTTCAAACGTCCATGGCCCTTTATCCAAGACTCTTGTTATGTCAATTTTATTAAAAAATTGAAATAAATAGATTTGGCCACCCAGATCCTTAATGCACATACCTTTAACCGGTCTCCATATTGAAGCCAGAGTGCTTTTCATGGCCATGAAATTAATGGTCTTATCTGTGAGGAAGCGACCAACAAAGCACCACCTTGAATCAGTTTTCGTTTCTTATACTGCCGTTACTGCTACTTCAAGGCCAGAATCCTCCTCTTCTTCTTCCAGAGATAAGCTAGCGTAGGCATCAACAATAGGTTCCGTAGCATAATCAGTGTTACTACTCGATTCCATTAGAAAAGACAAAGTACAAGGAAAGAAGCAAGTGTAAGAAAGTGAAACGAGGACATAGTAACAACCCTTGTCAGAGAGACAAGACAGAGCAACCCTTGTCAGAGAGATAAGACATACATATGCTTGTGAGAGTGTTTTAGAGTTGAACACTTGGAAAAAAAAAATTCAAACACTTGAGTGAAAGAGAGAAAACAAGAAAGGCCAGTCAACCATAAACAGAAGAAGAAAAGAAAGTTTTTTCAATTCTCAAATCTTAGTATTTCTGCTGCTATATTTGGAAGTTTTCTGCAGATTTTCAATTGCTCTATAAGGTAAAATGTTTTAACTTTTTTTCTTTACCAATTTAAGATCATTTAGAGCAAGTTAATCAAAATGTTTTGAGAATTTCTTTAAGAAATCAGTTTCGAACTTTTATATTTATCTAGAAATTTTAGTTTTTCAAGATCAAGAATGATTTCATTTAGTTTTTTACAAGAGAACTAAAGATTTCAAAAGAGTTTGAAAGAAAATTTCAGACCTACATGTCTTTTAATTGTAAGAATCTCAAAGATCAAGAGTGGACATTGGCATGTCTGAAAACTACCTAAGATGGACCAACCATGTCCTTAAACTGCAATAGAAAATTTCAGAACAAGTTTGGACATGTATGTCCTTAACCTGCAACAAAAATTTTAGAACCAAGATTGAAGGACCTGCAAGTCTTTAAACTAAATTCAGAATTCTAGAATTGAGTTTGGACCTAAGTATGTCCTTAAGCTACTAGAATTTCAAACTTAAACAAGTCTTTAAACTGCAAAAAGATAAAATATCAGACCTAATGGAGATCAATTTCTCCAAAAGGAAAGAAAAATGAAGAAGAGTCTTCTCCAAGATGATGTGAAAATTGGAGATAGTTTCTCCAAAAAAAAAATGTAAACTTCATTTTTTTCTAAGAAAAAGATCAAGGAGCTTCCTTTAAGGAGGAGTGATGGAGGTGAGTTTTCTCCAAAAAGAAATGATTCCAAGAAAATCAGAACAAAAACAAAAAAGATTTTTGAAGTAGCCTCAAAAAAAGCTTCAAGATGAAGAGTTGATGTTTCAAGTCAAGTCTCAAGGAGGAGTATTGAAGTTAGTGAGACTTAACTTGATAGTTAAAAATTTAGTTTGTTTAAAACTAGAGTAGTTAGTGATGTACCATTAGGTATGGGTTGTAGATATGGTTTTTGTTTATTTAAACAAGCAAAATCAGATGATATACACCTTACTAGTAATTGTAAATTTGAGTTCCAAGTATGGTTTTTTCTTGTAAAACTTGTAAAGTTTGCTGCTATATATACTTAGCTTTGTTAATGAAAATGTGTCGGAGTTCAAGACATTTTTCATTGTTCTTAATTCTTTGTTTTGGCTCTCACCACCCCAACAAAAATTGCATTATGGAAGCTCGACCTTGTTTCACAAACCAATTGATGGCAATATTAATAGAGTTGTTAAAAGATCATTTGCTTTTTGTGAAGGTAGTAGCGAGCAAGTTGATCAGGCACATGAAAATGTCACAAATGGTCGAGCTTCCAATGACTTCGATATCAATTGGTCAATTACAAATTGATTTATTTCTAGAAGAATTACCGGTGAAGAAATCATTAACAAGGTTTTTTCATATATAATTAATTTAAACTAAATTGTTATTTTAGGAAGGTTTATCTTATTATTGATTTTTCTAAATGATTGTTTTATTATTGATTTTCTAAAAATTTTCTTTGTAGGCTTGGCGATAAATTTTTTTTTTTTGAAACAAGCTTGGTGATAAAAATAAGAGCAAAAATTAATATTATTTTCATTTTATATGTATTTACTTTTTGCCCTTTTAAGAACAATTTAACTAAAGAAAATATTAAATTAAAAGATGCATGTTAATTTAGTATCTAAATTTTAAATAAAAATGTACTTACTTTTATTAATAAATATTTTATTTGTTAAAATATATAACCCGCATGAAGTGTGGTAATCTTCCTAGTTTAACAATAAAACTTGGTAATTTGTTAAACAAGTTTGGAAAGCAAACTAGCAAATTGATCTTTAACATTACTGCTCAACAACAAAGTATGATCACTGTTGGATTCTGATATTGGATACGATGGTACTTGCAGCATCAAGCTAAACTGAGAAAACCAAGAAGTTTAACTTAATTTAATTATGCAAGGGTAAATTACAAAAAAAATTCACGATCTTTAGCGTTTTTTACAATTTCGACATATCTTTTTTTTTTTTTTGACAATGTCATTTACCAACTTTTAAATTTTTGCAATTCAATACACCGGTTGAAAATCCGGTAAAACTTTGCTAACGTTGATGTCGGAAAAATCTGAGTCGATCCACATAAGCACCACGTCAAAACGCACCGTTTTAACTATTTGTAAAAAATATATGACCTTTGACATTTTTTGTAATTTAAACACGACCTATTGATTTTGACAAATTGATACATAATTTTTATTTTTTATTTAATTTATATTTTTTAATTGATGCATGTAAAGTAAATAATTAAGTAATGAAAATTCAAAATTTATTTTTATAATTAAATAAAATATAAACTTTATTGCTTATTTTTATACAATGAAAATTTAATTGATACATTCAAATTAATATGTATTTAGTTATTTTAGATTATATTATTATTTTACAATATTTAATTTAATCAAATTGTATTGTATTATTTAAATTGATTTACATATTAAGTAAATTTTATAATCAAATTATACATAAAATAATTAATAATATATGTATTTCTATTGAAATCAAATCTTAATTTTATAATCAAATTATACATAAATCAAATCTTAATAATATATACATAAAATTAAGATCTGATTTCAACGAAAACGTATATATTATCAATTATTTTCTGTATAATTTAATTATAACATTTACTTAATATGTAAATCAATTTAAATAATAAAATACAATTTGATTTAATTAATTTTATGTCACTTTGAATGTATCAATTAAATGTTCATTACATAAAAATAAGCAATAAAATTTATATTTTATTTAATTATAAAAATAAATTTTGAACTTTCATTACTTAATATTTACTTTATGTATTTTTAAATTGCACAATAGTATTTACTTTATGTATTTAAAAATTATGTATCAATTTGTCAAAATCAATAGGTCGTGTTTAAATTGCACAAAATGTCAAAGATCATGTATTTTTTGCAAATAGTCAAAATGGTGCGTTTTGATGTGACACTTATGTGTCACGACTCAGATTTTTCCAGTGTCCACGTCAGTAAAGTTTCACCGGATTTTCAACCGGTGTATTGAATTGCAAAAAATTAAAAGTTGGTGAATGACATTGCTAAAAAAATATATATGTTGAAAATGCAAAAAACGCTAAAGGTCGTGATTTTTTTTTGTAATTTACCCAATATTAAATTATAACTAAATAAAAATGAATATAATAAATTTGTATATCCATTATTTTAAATATGAAAAGATAAAAAAAATGTAAAAGTATAACAATTAGTTTAAATTTAAAGGTTTAACCATATTTTGGGTCCCTGCACTTTTACATTTTTCCGGATTGCGTCCTTGCACTTTTATTTATGCATATTGAGTCCCTGCACTTTTATTTGTGCACATTGAGTCCTTGCACTTTTATTTTTCGACACATTTTAGTCCTTGCACTTTTATGTTTTTCGACACATTTAGCCCTCAAATTTTCAACACAAATAAAAGTGCAGGAACTTATTGTGCACAAATAAAAGTGCATGGATTCAATGTGTCTAAAAATAAAAGTGCAGGGACTCAATGTGCACAAATAAAAGTGCAAGGATGCAATCCGTAAAAAAATAAAAGTGCAGGGACCCAAAATATGGTTAAGCCAAATTTAAATAGATAAGTACAATTAATAAGGTTAATTAAGTAATTGTGTTGAATATTAATATTTTGATGACCCGCAGTTGTCTTTATATGTACAATTAGTTTGCAGGAGCTGTCATCAAGTCCGCTGTAGCACAATGGCAAAATTTCTCAGTTGAAATTCCATGTTCAAACCGCGGCAGCGGAAATGCAAAATTTTTTATTTCGCAGTTTTTTCAGTTTGAGCCATTACAAAATGAGCCTTTCACTTAGGCCCTATTTCGCAATTTCATTTTGGGCCTTTCAGGTAGGCCCTATTTTGCAATTTTTTTTAAGTTTCGGGCCATTATAAATGAGCTTTTTCACAACTAGCTTTGCAAATTCTAATATATATATATATATCAATTAAGTGGAAAGATAATATTTATACAATTATTGATAGATAATTAATTAAATTATCTTTTAGGATAAATTTTATTACTTCTTATTAAGTTGAACTGAGTCAGTTTTAATTGCCAATGAGGTGCAACTCAATTAGTTAATGCACTGAGGCCCCAAAAGTGAGATTTTGTATTCGATTCCTGAAATAAATAGATTATGATTTGTGGTTTATTTGAGATTATGAATGATATAATGATGTATGTAAAATTTTTTAAAAAAAAGTCAGTTTTTATTAAATCACAAATGTAGTTGGATTACTTTGTTATTTAAACATTCTTTGGATTACTTTATCATTGAAATTGATCTATCTGATTTGGAACTTTTTTTTTCAATTTTGATTTTTAATGAAATTTATGGAGCTTAGAAAAATTAGCTTCAAATTTATAGCCCGAATACCGTTATTCAGCCATTAAAATTCAATTCATTAAGTTGAAAGATAGCTAGTGCTTAAATAATTGTTGATAGTAATCAATCACCTAGTTGGATTATATTTACAGTCAAACAAATTAGTTTTAATTTAATTGGATTAAAATAATTAAAGTTGATTAATTTATTGGGCTTTTAAAATTATTGCAATTAGTTGAAGTCTTTAAAAATTAATAAAATATAAATAAAGCAAAATAATTTAAATTTACTATTTAAGTATTTTTAATGTCATAAAAATTATAAATTAAAAACCTACATATAATAATTTTAGACCTCAAATTTATACTTTATATGTAGGTTTATTATCTAAACACTATCAATCAATAAAAAATCATAATCCCCAAATAAAATGCTCATTTTTTTTATTTAATGCCTATAGTATATTGGTAAATACAAAGTTCTGACTATACTAGAGTTTGAGTTAGATGATTATGGACCTATAAAAGTATAAAACTCTTTCAACATCTATTTTTTTCATTTATAAAATTTGAAACTGAAATCTTATTTAAAAAGATTTATATTTTTTAGGCTCTTACTATAATATAGACGCTTATAACAAATAGAATTAGAACTGTTAAATTTTTTTTTACTTAATTACAATCATTGATTATTTTTATATATCAATACCTATAAAATGTATTAATGATTATAATTAAATTAGTAATAAATTAATAGTTTTAATTTTATTTGTATAAAAATACAATATTTGTACTATAGAAAGAAATTTTATTATTATTAGATAGGCAATCTCTCAACCTTATCCTTTTTTAAGTTTTCTTCTTTTATGAGAGTTTTGAAAAGATAGGAAAAGTTATTATTAATCCAACTCATATATATATATATATATATATAGCTTTCATTTTCTCAAATTCTCCATCACAAATTTGATTTTTTTTTATTATAAGAAAAATTCTAAAATTGAGGACAACTATAAACAGCTACCAAAAATAGAGAGGCCCATAAATGTTGCAGTATGGCTCTGGACAATATATAGGAGGACCATTCATTTTGAATAAGA